>JAWZYT010002179.1:0-35000 GCA_034508575.1 Petrolisthes manimaculis | reverse complement strand
TCGTGGCGTGGTCAGAGGGAATCAGAAGCCTCCAATTTTCATACACGATCCCAAAGCCTTTAAGGGGATAGGTGGTATATTTTTATCACATTTACATATTATATATTACATATTAGATAGGAAACTAAGGGGAAAATTAAGAGGAAATTAAGAGGAAAATTTTATACTCAAAATGAAAAATTAATACGGTCACAAGATTTGGTAGATGAGAAAACAAATGACATAATTGTATCATGTTTTTATAAGAAAATTACTACTACAGTTGTTGTTATTAGTAAGTCATTGCCCTGGGGGGGGGGGGGGGGGAGAGACAAGGGTACGACTGGAGGAGCAGGGAAAAATGTCATATATTTAATATATTGCAGGTTTAAAACTGTAAGAGGATTGTGGAAAGAATGACGTCAGTAATAAGCATAGAATGATGAAATATGTGACTAAGCACTTCAAAGGAAACTCACGTGTAACTAGAATAGGAAGTAGGAGGGAAGAGTAACAGGGAAAGTATATTATTAATTTTATGTTACGAAAAAGTAGAATTCTTTGGAAGAGTAACAGGGAAAGTATATTATTAATTTTTATATTATGAAAAAATAGAGAAAGATTATATTATATTTTTATACTAGCTCTCTTAAGCTCGTTACAGAGGAGGAGGAGGACATGTGAATTATTACTTTATATACACACAGATATATAAACAGAAAAAAGAGTTACTATATATTTTACCAAATATAATTAATTACCCAGCTTCATGTTATATAAATTCATAAACAATTCATTAACATACAATATCGTACTGAATCATTAAAAAAAAATTGATTAAAAATTCAGTAGATGTCACATGGTTGTCAACGGAGCCTACAATAATTAAATACAAAAACTAAATACAAAACTAAAATAAAAAAAAAAAAAAAAAAGAGGGGAAAGAAAAATATTTGATATAAAAGTCCAAAAAAGAAAAAGAGAATAATGGAAAGGCTAGAATGGACGACTTCTCATATGATAAAGAAAGAAGGAAAAAGTTGTGTGTGATAAATGGGAGGGTAAAAAATGGTCTGGTGTAGGTAAAGGAACAAAAGGAATAATTTCGTCGTGCAGAAACAAAAAAAGAAGTTAATAAAAATATATAGTTTGATGAAAAAGTAGCAAATGAAAATATTGTCTTGTGAGCAAAGGAAGGAGGGAAACATTATATGAAAAAAAAAATAAAGATATAATAGGATAGAAAAAAATAATAATAACGAATTATTGAACCTACCATAATATATATATATATATATATATATATATATATATATATATATATATATATATATATATATATATATATATATATATATATATGCATATAAAAAATATGCATATAAAAAATATATCGTCACTTTAAAGAACAAAAGGACAGATAACAAGAAGAAAATAAGTAAAGTTGTCACCAGGGTCTGAATAAATCGTGTCCTAAAATTATATATACATACAGAGTTACCAAGAAGGGAAACACACACCGACCTCCAGCCTCCAACCTCCAACCTAGAGTAATAATAAAGTGGACGATAGCTCCGGGTGTGAGACAAGCCATTTCCTACACCACCACCAACACCAACACCACAAACACACAGAGACACACACACACATACACACACACACACACATAATGGGGGTAGGGGGAAGGGAGGGAGGGGGGAAGGAAGTTAGGAAGGGGAAGGAAGGAAGAAAGGAAGGGAGGGGGAGAAGAAAGAGAAGGAGATGAGGAGGAAAGGATGGGAAGGGATAAGGAAGGGAAGGAGGGGGGAAGGAAGGCAGGCAGGGTGGGAGGGGGGATGGAAGGAAAGGAGTGGGAGGAACAGAAAGAAGGTAGGGAGGGAAGAGGAGGAGGGGGAAGGAAGAGAAGTAGGGAGGGGGGGACGGAGAAAACGAGGTAGGTAGGGAGGGGGGTGCCACAATAACCCTAATAACGGGGGCACACTGGGGGGAGGGGGATGCATTACCAGTGTGTTGTGGGTTGGGGGTTGGGGGTTGGGGGTTGAGGGTTGTAAGGGTCAATTGACTATCTAGCGTAAGAGTTACCTCGTGTACAGTCGCGTCACATAGTCCTTGTTCAGGGTGTAAGGAAGTGAGGGGAAGTCTGGTCAAGGATTATGTGCTGCCGACTGTACTCTCAATCTTTCATACGTATACATATAAACTGGTCAATTATGGAACACTCGATCTTCATTCAGTTTACTTCGTCTTAACTTCATCTTAACTTCATCTTTATTCATCTTAACTTCATCTAACTTCATCTTAACTTCATCTTACGTCCACCAAACCCAATTTGTCTAGGTAGGCATCTCGAACGAAATTGGAGGAAATAATTTTGGACCTCTTGCTCATTATTATTTTCACTACTGAGGACATTAACACAAACTTCTAGCCTTCAGTCCTCTTACTCTTACTCCTCTTATTCTTCCTCCTCCTCCTCCTCTTACTCTTCCTCCTCCTCCTCCTCTTACTCTTCCTCCTTCTCCTCCTCTTACTTTTCCTTTCCTTTCCTTCTTTATCTTATTTCCTTTCCTTTCTCTCTGTATCATATTTCCTTTCCTTTCCCTCTTTCTCATATTTTCTTTCCTTTCCCTCTTTCTCATATTTCCTTTCCTTTCCCTCTTTCTCTTATTTCATTTCCTTTCTCTCTGTATTATTTTGATTTCATTTCCCTTCTCTCTGTATCATATTTCCTTTCCTTTCCCTCAAACCCATTTCTCCTTTAGTATACAGCAGGTGGCAGACGCAACTTCCCTTTTTTCTCTTTTTTTCCTCAACTTGCTGTCTTCCCCTCGACTTTCTTTCCTTGACTTTCTTCCCAGTGGTGCAGCAGACAGACAGCATTAATTTTTACCCAATTTACTTTTTCTATTCTCTTGGTAGTGTTGTTTCAGGTTGTAGAAAACTTGGCTTTCTTTTTTTCTCCACTTTTTTGTTTTTCACTTTTTTTTTTTTTTTTTTGAGGGGGCGTTGGTTCACAGTTCCCTTCTCAGTTTTTTCTGGACCCTTGGCTTGGTGGTGGAGTTGACGTGTGCTGTGCTGTGCTGTGCTGTGGTGTGGTGGGTATTCCTTTTGGTTGGTTACTGGTGTGAATTAATTGTTCCTGGTATCAAATTCAATAGTGATAAGTCGGTGTTTCGTATTATGATTTCATTGTCCCTCTGTTTATATATATCCTGTGTTTTTTATGATAAGGTTTTATTGAAGTGAAGAGTGTCAGAAAGGTGGCTAGGAATATCCATTGTAATGGCTCTTAAAATAAAATGGACTTCAATAATTTATACTATCAAAATAAAACTAAATAAAATACTTTGTTTCCTGACTGTGCACGGATATCTACATTACACTTCCTTCACAACACCGGTCGTCGATTAAACCAAGATTTGTGTCTGGAACTTTTTGAGCAGCTTTTTTTTATTTTTTTACACTTTTATTTACTTCCTTCCTTCCTTCCTTCTTCTTCCTGAGAGGTTGAGGTGAGCGTGAGTGAAGTTGGTCAGGCGGGAGACATTTCATTTCCTCGCCGGCCGCTTCTCCCAAACCAATACCAATAAAATGTATGAGAAATAGTGTTCATATACGTGTGTGTGTGTGTGATCTTTGGTCTTTGAGGGGTGTAACTGACTCGTAGGAGGTGTTAAGGGGAAGGAGAATCTTTTTGTTGGTGAAGAAGTAGAGGGATATTGATGCTTCCTTCATACTATATCATGAAACACACACACGATCACAAGTTGTCAATAGGGGATTTGTTTTTTTGTTTTTTTCGTGACATAGTTGGAAGGAATTTATAGCTCTCCAATTAACAGTACCCCATTCTAGCTCATTAAAAGTCCCTATAAATATGCAATATCTGATTCACTCCCTTGCCTTCCCTGTAAAGTTCTTCATCTGTCCTCTCTCATTTCGTTTTACTGTCCTTCTTCCTACCAATCTACCTACCTCCCTACCAACCAACTTTCTACCTACCTCCATACCATCCTACTTCCTACCTACCTCCACACCAACCTACTTCCTACCTACCTACCTACCAACCTCCCTAACAACCTCCCTCCTTCCCTAACCACCCATACCATCCCACTCTTGGCCTTCCCTCCCTGACACTGATCTCTCCTTACATAACCAATCACTATCTAGATCTTTCCCTTTTACCTTTCCTCACATCCATATACTTAACCATTCACGTGTTCAATCACCTTACATATTACCTTACCTCGCCTCTCGTCTCGTCTCCATCTCTTCCCCTCCTCCTCCTATTCTCCCCTTCTCTCTGCTATCTACATTTACACATTTATACCCAATTTAGCTTTCCACACCAGCCCCCATCTCCCCCAATCCAACTCCACCAACCAACATAACACCACAGAGAGGGGATGGGGGGTGGTAGAAGGGGGCATATGTTGGGCGAAAGGAGGGGGATTTTGTGGTGGTTAAAGAGAGTTGAGGTGGTTGAAAAGGGGGGTGAAGAGGAAGAAGGGGGGGGGGAGGTGAAGTGGAGCGGGGGGGGGGGGGGGGATACCGAGACGAGTTACGAGGTCTTGAGGCAAACTTTCTTGTTACCTGGCGGAACTGCACCACAGCCAGTCAGGTCTCAAGGGACAGCCAACACACTCACAGCCTCAAGTCAGTCAGTCTCCTTCTCACACAGTCAGTTTAATTTACACTTTAGCTGCTTTGGGAATGAATGCTTATGGAGGCGATGCAGTGGTTGTTAAATCTATAAGCAACGGATTCCTCCAAATTATTCCAAGCAACAGGACTCCATTATTATTGTCCTCATTAACCCCTCTCAACCTCCTCAACCCTCTCCTCCTCCTCAACCCTCTCCTCCTCCTCCTCCTCAGACCACCTCCTCCTCCTCAGACCCTCTACTCCTCCTCCTCAGACCCTCTCATGTTCCTTAACCCTCTCATCCTCCTCATATATCTCACCACCACGTCCTCTCATTATGAGCAAATGGTGACAAAAGACAGACAAACATACAGACAGACGGAAAGAAAGAGAGGCAATCAGATAATGAGGAGGAGAGAAAAATTAAAAAAACTGCGAAGAGGAGAGAGAGAGGCAAAGACAGAAAGAGAGGACATACAAGCAGACAGACCAGGTCCCAGTTTAACGTTGGTATCTGGTATCTCCCTGTGGTGGTAGTGGAGTCTAAGGTTGCCGTTCCTTCCCTCACCAGGTTCAGGAAATTGGCAACTATACTATTTCACCCAAAGGCCCCAAGTCGGTGGCAGAAACTCCGGGGAATAGCGACCTCATGATCTTGTTCCGGATGCTTTCTTACCACGAGGCGGTAACGAAGTGCATGGTGTGAACTGTTAAGCCACCAGGATGCCTCTCTCTCTTTCTCTCTCTCTCTCACACACACACACACACACACTTTTTCTCTCACACACACACACACACACTTCTCACTCTTTCCCTCTCTCACACCTCTTTCTATCTCTCTCTCACACACACACCTCTTTCTCTCTCTCTCTCACACACACACCTCTTTCTCTCTCTCTCTAACACACACACACACACACACACACACACACACACACATTGTTCCCCTCCCCAGAACTACTCGATAATATTGTCAAGTGTTTACACAGTCTGAGACAACACTTCACTGGCTCTCCCTGGCAGCATTATGGTTCTGAATCTAACCCACAGATGGCATTCTCGTCAAAAAGGAAGATAAAAGGGAAAGTCCTGGTATACGTTCGAGTTTACGAGCGACGTGTGTACTTTCTTTATTTCCTCGGTTCTCTTTTCGGTTTCCTGTTGTGCGATATATTTTGTAAGTAAAAGGACAATAATATTATTCAAGACATCAGCTTTAAAATCATATCACCCTCCCTTAATTACACCTTTTAATTAACCTTTGTCCAAATAGAACTCTGGATATTTGGATGTTAATTTTTTGTCCAACTGAACAGCAGCTGTCTGGTCCCCCTGCGTCACCCGACACCCAGCGGGACCATGACAGATTTGCGTGATTTGTGGCGACTGCATTATAAAGTTAGTTAACACGGACCTCCCAATCAACGCGGTATTTTGTAACATTTTTCACGTTAAAAGGATTAACGTGTCAGAATTTTAGACAGGCACGCCATGGACGGCCACCGGACCCCACACTACACCTCAGGCTGTCGTGGCAGTGATGTGCAAGTGGATTAGGTTACGTTAGGTTAAGTTAGGTTGATCTGGATTTGGTTGGGCTGGGCAAGGTTAGGTTAGTTTAGATTAGGTTGATCTGGATTAGGCTGGGCTGGGCAAGGTTAAGTTAATTTTGGTTAGGTTAGGTTGATCTGGATTTGGCTGGGGTGGGGTGGGCTGGGCTAAGCTGGTTCACTCTAAAATTACATATATATACTTTGGGAAACATAATATACGTCCATTGGTTCCCTCCAGCATGAAGGGGACATTTTAATAGCAAGTGTGTCGAAGAAAATCATGACCACAACTTCCCCCAAGTGAACACAAAGAGAGACTGTACCAAGAGATTAGTCAATGTTAAGAGGTTGTCAAAGGGGTGAGAGTCAGCCTTATCTCAGTTCAGCTCCATCCATCCATCCATCCATCCATCCCGGTGTTCAGTTTTAGCGCGGGGAGAAAAACAAGGTGTGTGTGTGGAGGGTTCCTAATTGGCCATCTGGAGGTCACGCCGTCACTCGATCGATGAGGCCAACAGGAAGAGAATGGAGGGGGCGGGGCAGGGTGAAGTGAGGGAGGTGAGGTGAGGTGAGGTGAGGTGAGTGGCAGGTTGGTGAGCAAGAGCAGGGAGGAGAGGAGTGGGTAGATTGAAGTGATGGAGGAATGGAGGAAGGCACACTTGATAAAAAAAGTAAAGTCAGTATTCAGTAGGATGAAGTGAGAGTTGAGGTGGAGGGAAATAGATTGAAGTGATGGAAGGAAGGAAGGCGAACTTGATAAAGAAGTGAAGTGAGTATAGGATGAGGTGAGAAGTGATAGTTGAGGTGGAGGGAAATAGATACAATTAATACAATAGAAGGAAGGAAGATGGAGCGAGATGTAGAAGTGAAGGAAAAAGGTTGGAGTGAGCTAAGGGTGACAGTCGGGCACGAGGGCAGGTGAGAGACGTGATGAGATAGGGCATGATGCAGGGGGAGGTGAGGTAAGTGATGGAGTAAGGCTAGGTAGGTAGGGAGGTAGATAGAAAAGTTACAGTGGAGATACTGTAGATGAGGAATGACGTGTAGTTTTGTAAACGGAGTATGATGAGATAAGCAAGGGAAGAAAAGACGAAAAAGGGAGAGAAATTGTTGAGGTAGGACAAGGGAAGGAGAGAGAGATACACGAGAGGGTAGGAAAAGAATATTGAGGTAGGGCAAGGGAGGGGAATTGAGAGGTAGGAATAGAAAGAGTGTGCTGAGGCAAGGGGAATTAGAGGGAAGTGAGGGGTAAAGAGAATATATTGAGGGTAGGACGAGGGATGGGAAGGGGAGAAGCAAGCAGAGAGAGAGGAAGGGCTGGAGCAGGGAATAGGAAGGCAACGGAGAAGTAAAGAGAATGTGACGAGACAGTGCAGGGGAAGAGAAGTGAGAAGTGAACAGTGTTTGGAATGGGAGGGCGAGGTGTGTGTTTATGGGTGTGGGTGTGTGTATGGGTGTGTGTGTGTTTATGGGTGGGTGTGGGAGTGTGTATGGGTGGGTGTGAGAGAGAGAGAAACGAAAATCGAGGCAAAATAAAGAGAACGAAAGGTAGGTAGGTAGGGACAAGTGAGAGAGAGAGGAGGAAGGCAAATATAGAACCTCAGAAATAGATTGAGTGAGGAGTGAGAGGTGAACGACAATGAAAGGAGAGAAAGGTGAGTGACATTTGTTAAAGAGTCGAGTGAGAGAGAAAGCACCCAGTGAAAATAAATATATGAAAAGTTAGACAGTGAGTGAGAGGGAAAGTACAGAAGGCAAGTCAAATGTAGAGAATGTTTGACAGAGATGTGTGGAATGAGTGAGAGAGAAAGTAAGGAAATGGAATGCGAGTGAAAGAAAGGAGAAAAACAATGAAAATATATAAGAGAATGTGGACAGACAGGAAAAGTAAAGATAGGAAATGGAATGCGAGTGAAAGAAAGGAGACAAACAATGAAAGTATAAAAGAGAATGTGGACAGGCAGGGTATAAGTAAAAAAAAGATAGGAAATGGAATGCGTTTAAAAGACAGGAAAAGAAGAGAATTAAAATATATAAGAGAATGTGGACAGATAGAGAAAGAAGGTGACAAAGTGTGAAAACGAGAGAAAGAAGAAAACAGGTGAGTGAGTGAGTGAGTGAGTGAGTAAATGAGTGAGTGAATGAGTGTGTGAGTGAATGAGTGTGTGAGTGAATGAGTGACTGAGTGAGTGAGTGAATGAGTGTGTGAGTGAATGAGTGAGTGAGTGAATGAGTGAATGAGTGAGTGAGTGAATGAGTGAGTGAGTGAGTGAGTGAGTGAGTGAGTGAGTGAGTGAGTGAGTGAATGAGTGTGTGAGTGAATGAGTGTGTGAGTGTGTGAGTGAGTGAGTGAGTGAGTGAATGTGTGAGTGAATGAGTGAGTGAGTGAATGAGTGAGGAACGTATGAAGCGGAAGGTGCGAAAGATGTTTGAGGGGAGACGGTGATAAGAGGGGAGAGCTCGGTGATATTCAAGAGAGGGAACACATGATAAGTGGAAGAGGGAAAAATACCACGTAGGGAGAACGAATAGTGTCACACGGAGGAGGAGGGGATAAAATATGACAAAAGATGAAAATATATATGTGACAAAAGAGGAAAAGATGATTATAACAAAGAGGAAAAAATAAATGTGACAAAGAGGAAAAAATAAATGTGACAAAGAGGAAAAAAATAAATGTGACAAAAGAGGACAAGATAATTATGACAGAGGAAAAAATATGTGACAAAAGAGGACAAGATAGTTATGACAGAGGAAAGAAGTATATGCATATAATCATAATGTGAAAAATGCTTCGAGTGGAGGGAAAAAATATGAGTTAGACCGAATACATAAAAACAAAATCATATATACACAATGGAAATATAAAAAAGTTAACTATTCAATTAAGATACAATTCATAGAGAGAGAAGACAAAAAGAGGAGATAATTATAGACAGAGGAGGAAAAATAATAAGCAGAGGGGAAGGTGGGAGAGAGAAATGCACAACGGAGATGTATGAGGAGGAGAATGAAAAGTAGAGGGAGGAGGAAGGAAACGGGAGAAGGAGACGAGGAAGGAGGGAGTAAACTGAGGAAGGAGAGGAGGAAGGAGGGAATAAACTGAGGAGGAAGGAGGAGAAGAAAAAGGAGGAAGCAAACTGAAGAAAAAAAGAGGGAGGAAGCAAACTAAAGAAGAGGAAGGAGAAAACAAAATAAAAAGGAAGAAAAGGAAGGAGGCAACAAAATAAATGCAAAAGAAGAAAAGGAAGGAGGAAGAAGCACTTGATTCGTGGAGTGTGAGTGAGAGAGATAGAGGACGAGAGAGTGTGAAGGTAAAAAGGAAAACATTTTTACGGTGTCAAGGCAGAGAGAGTGCCAGTGCCAGAGAAAGTGCCAGTGCCAGTGCCAAACCCAGACAGGCGGCAGGGGGTAAACATTTTCCGGCTGCCTCCCATTCTGATCTGCCAACTGCACCTCCAGAAATACAGACGAGACAGAATGCATAATATTATCAACACATAATGCAATGCAAATAACCAACATCTTAGAAAATCTGAAATATATGGTGAATTTATAAGAGAAAAGGAAATTATTTATGTGTATATATATATATTTTTTGTCTATCATATGTGCATATTGTCAACACATAATGCATAACAAATAACCAACATCTTAGAAAATCAGAATAATGTTGAATTTATATAAGAGAAAAGGAAATTATTTATGTGTATATATATATTTTTTTCTATCATATGTACATTTCGCCAAGGAAAGACATAACAAAAATCATATAATGTTCGTCGATATATATTATATTAAAATTTGATCATCGTTTGATTAAGTGGAAAGTAGATGGCTCTGACCGTAGACTTTTTCCAGACCTTGGTGGGAATGTTTGGGGTCTCTGAATGGCCGTCTATATTGCTTGGATATCATTCGTACTCTGGTGTTCAATTGTGATTTTTTTAGGGGGTGATGGGGAGACGAGGGGACGATGGAACACAGGATACAAAGTAAACATTCCCATATGTATGAATCCTCAACATCACATACTCGTACATACTGTATATACACATAGGAACGCAAATAGGAGCATACAAAAAAAACACACACACACAAACAGTCGAATACACACACACACACATACATACACATAGGAACGCAAATAGTCATACTCACACATATGCACATAGGGACGCAAATAGTTGCATATACACACATACAGTCCCCTCCCCCCCTACAGACAGAGCCCCCTCACCCCCCCACACACAGTCCCCTCACCCCCCACACACAGCCCCCTCACCCCCACACATACGTAAACAATCACACACACACAGCCCCCTCCCACCCCACACACAAACGTAATCACACACACAAGCACACACACGCAAACAATCACACACACACACACACACACACACACACACACACACACACACACACACACACACACACACACACACACACACACACACACACACACGCAAACGCAAACAATCACACACACACATGTTTCATTGTTGGCCTATGTGTGTGTTGTTTCAGACTGACGGGGTTATGGATGAGAGAGAACCAACAGCACTTTTGTTTTATTGGTGCACGGTATACACGACATGCAAATTATCACTCGGACTCGTCACTCAGGCTTCGGAACTCTATATGGTTGATTTGAGGCTGGGGGGAAACAGTTGGGTGGATTGGTTCATGTTTGGGAGAATTAATTTTGGCTTGCTGAATTCTCCAAACTATGCCAAAGCTATTAATGATTCCTCCAAACTATACCAGAGATACTGCTGATTCCTCCAAATTATGCCAGAGCTATTCCTGGTTCCTCCAAACTATGCCAGGAAACAGGACACCTCAGTATTCTTGTGTGTGTTCAGTGTAACATTCGACGCTTATAATAATACACACTTTTTTTTTATTTATATTCCTCAACCTCGGGACTGTAGGGTGTCAGTAGCCCATGACTCTTGTTCTTGTGAGGCTCCGAGATTATTGGGTGTCACACTAGATGAGACAGTGGAGCTTCGTGGTGATGATGATGGTAACGTAGCTTCACTTCTGTCCCACTAGATGACCACACCTTATTTATACACGTCACTATCACTGCTCGTGTTATAACGCATCTATCTTGTCACATGGTGTTGTTTTCTGATACCCAACAGTTGTTACTCAAGCCACCTGCTGTGTGTATTCAGGGAGTGTAAGGGGAGTGTGTGGTGTAAGGGATTGTGTGGTGTAAGGGGAGTGTGTGGTGTAAGGGATTGTGTGGTGTAAGGGATTGTGTGGTGTAAGGGATTGTGTGGTGTAAGGGATTGTGTGGTGTAAGGGGAGTATGTGGTGTAATGACAGAAATAATACAATAGAGGAAGAAGTCTCGACCAACTATTCCTCTGGGCTGTACATACATACATACATTTATACATACATACATACATACATACATACATACATACATACATTCTCCACACCCTGCATGGTCGACTTACGAAAAGATTTATTTATTTTTTTAACCTCCAACTTGACAAAATCCCTGGAAAAACTAAGTTGTTGCTCCCTGGCTGGAGTTCGAGACGTGAGGATTTAGTGAGTAAACAAGTTGGCTTCACAGGCGAGTTGTGGCGCCCTCTGGCAACAACGGAAACATAAGTTGTAATAACATACATACATACACGCACCACTCCAGTCCAGGCAAAGTTGGAAATATCAGAACCATCCGTGGAGGTGAGGCGAAACCAAAATAAAAAAAAATAAAAAAAATGTGCTTCAAACAATACAGGTGGTGATGAGTTAGAGTAGAACACCTGAGTCTTCCTGCCACCACAACACTCACAGACACTCACTCACTCACTGATTGACTGATATACTAAGTGATTGACTGACTGACTTATTAAAACTCACTGACCGACTGACTTATTAACTCACTGACCGATTGACTGACTGACTGATTGACTGATTTACTGAGTGATTGACTGACTAACCGACCGACTGACTTATCAAACTCACTGACTGACTGCTTGACTGTTTGATTGACTTACTGACTGGAACACATGACAATATACAAAGTAGAAACTCTTATGTAGCAATCTAAACATACAATTTCAACCACAAAGAGAAACTAGTGGATTTTTTCTCTCTCTCTCTCTCTCTCACACACACATAATTATACACACACACACGGTCATGTCTTGTGTATTCTGTGTGATAGTAAATGTGTGTTATGTTGAGCATCACACCCAGCCCTGACCATTGAAGCAGACAGTGTTGGGTCGTGACAGGTTGAGTGCTTGGGAACGATATGTCAGCGGCGGGGATCCTGCTTTCCGCTTCAATGTTTTCTTCTTTTTCTTCTCATCATATTTTATTCTATCATCATATATTTTTTTAACTAATTTTTCTGCATGGTGCACTTTTCTCGTGGCTTTTAAACTCTGTCTGTGGGATTTACGCAGTGCTGTGGTGTACTCTCAATATTTATTTTCAAACATGCCGTATGATTATAAAAAAATATCTCAGAAATACGCAGATAAACTGAATTTTTAATCAAACTCGAAATATATATACCCGTATATCTACTTAATTTATTCTGACATATCAAATGAGATATTTTTCCAGTCTTTGCTTTCTAACTGAGATGTTTTTCCAGTCTTTGCTTTCTAACTGAGATTTGTTTGTATTCCTTTCAGCTTGAGGGACTGAACAGCAACTTGAGTCACCACGGTTTCATCTTCAAGTAAGTTATAATTATATATATGTTATTACTGTTATTACTCGTTATGTGGTACTTATATTTCGTGGCAACTCTGGTTAATTAATGAAAATAATCTTCAGTATTCTCAAGGCATTGGTGGTTGTTATGTCATTTGAGTATTTTTTTTATTTTTCTATTTTAACATTGAGTATAATAGTATAACGCGAGGAAGGAAACGTGACCCTATTTCAATCAGGTTGTCACATCACGCTACCAACTATCAATCAGTCATCACACAACACCACCACTACTACACCATCACGACACACCACCACCACTACTACACCATCACGACACACCACCACCACTACTACACCATCACGACACAACACCACCACTACACTGTCACACCAATACACCATCAATACAACAATGTCTCTCCAACACAACACATACCCCAACACACACAATCGCTACCACACACACACACTCACACGCAATCACACGCAATCACTAACACACCAACACACGCAATAACTAACACACCAACACACGCAATCACTAACACACCAACACACGCAATCACCAACACACCAACACACGCAATCACTAACACACCAACACACGCAATCACTAACACATCAACACACGCAATCACTAACACACCAACACACACACACCAACACCAGTATCTCCCACACACACACAGCCACCCATTCTACTGTCAAAACAGTCAACACTATTATAGGACAACCACACACACATACACACACACACACACATACACACACACACACACACACACACACACACACACACACACACACACACACACAGTTTCATTAGTATATTATAATGATATTAGTAGGTCAATATTACTCTTATGTATAGGCTAGTAGATTGATATTACCGGTACTCTATGGAAAAAATACATCATTATCATAATACTAATTTATGATAGGCTAGAATTGCTACAGTTCCATTATGACACGGAACACACAAACGTCAATGCTGAACTCCACACGACATTGTCAAAACTCACGCACATTTCCAATCACTAACAACATTAACACCATAACATCACTCCACATTGTCCCAACCCCACATCTCACTCCTATTACCACACCACATCACACTCACCACACCACATCACACACACCACATCACACACACCACATCACACACACCACACCACATCACACACACACCACACCACACCACACCACACCACACCACACCACACCACACACACCACAACACACCACATCACACACACCACAACATTGCTTTACTTTTTTCACAACACACTATTTCGTAATATCGGATTACATTAATGCACCACTCATTCATTATTACCACATCACAGCCCATAACACTATCAAATCACATTACTACACCAAAGCACAACACACCACACTACACACATCCACCACACAACACACCACACCACACAACACAACACACCACACAACACACATCCACAACACACCACACAACACACAGCACAACACATACATCCACAACACAACACAACACACCACACAATATAACACACCCCAGCACACCACACGACCTAAGCCCCAGTAATCAATGTGTGGTAAGGTTAGGCAAGACAGTAGACTGGTCACTGTGACATACAATACTGTGTCGTCTCTATAATCCCAGACAACTCTCCAGGCCGACGTTTTTCACCGCCTGACGCTGCTCAAATTGTAGCCAAAATTTTGCATAAGCATCAGCCTGCATTTTGAATAACGCCATTTTCACAGGCCATTTCACAGCGTTGTGTTGTGTGCATACACGCTGAATAAAAACAATATTTTTTGTGGCTTGTTTTACAGTGGGTTATATGTGCCCCATTTGGCCATACTGCATAATTGTCAAAATATTTAAATATAGCACTAGTTTAACAAAGATTTGCACATATATATAACCTTTTTTTTACATACACGTTGACCTGGTCCTTAAGCAATGTAGGGATGTGTATGGCAGGATTAGACAGAGAAGGATAATGTAGGGTAGGAAGGAGTAAAGGAAGGATGAGTAGTGAAGGATAGAACAGAGAGTTTAAGGAACGGGTGGACTGGGAAGGAGTGGCAACCTCAGGAATGTAGGCAATTCACGTCTGACACGCCAACACTGTCACACACACACACACACACACACACAAAGCAGCGCCACGGGTACACATGCAAGAACAAAGCCACGACACGAATACATGCACATACAAACACGTCGATGGCACAAATATGATATGAACACACGCATCTACACACAAGATGGCGACACAAACTCAAAAATATATACACAGAATCGTCTTCATAAGCGAAATGGAAAAATATATTTATAGGTACAGTCAAACTTACAAACACAAAAGCACTTTCACAAGCATAATGAATATGCTTAGATAAACATTAAAAATAAATCTGGTACCAATACCTAATCAAACACGTCTCCAGTTACAAGTATATCTAGAAAGAAAACACACATACACACAAGTATACATATTCAACACGTACACACATCTGGAAGTACACACAAACGGCCCCACAAACCAGGTGAGAATGTGTACACTCTACACTAACAAACACGGTCATAAAACGTACAGACGAGCAGACGTGTTGACTCATCATCATCATCAGTCCTGATTAGCCCAGTCCCTCCCTCAACCCAACCCCTTCCCTTCCCTTCCCTTCCCTTCCCTTCCCTTCCCTTCCCACCTACAACACGTCCACGTCCAGTTCCCAGTGCTCCACTAGAGTACTACTCCCCTTCCTTCCACTTCAAGGCACCAAGCTTACTATTCCTCACCACCACCACCACCACCACCTTGGTGGCAAGGGGTATTACCAGCAAATATATATATATATATATATATATATATATATATATATATATATATATATATATATATATATATATATATATATATATATATATATATATATATATATATATATAATGTACTGGTAATATAGAAATCTGGAGCTTTAATCAACCGCTCGATACAAGTTCTCATGTATTATGCAGATTCCCACTTAACGTAAAATATTTCTCAAAATGTTGCAATATTGCGGGAGGGACAGCCACGCAACCCAGTCACCACGATTTTTTATCACTCCACGCCCTCATCAGTCCTGGTAAAAATTAATGTATTTTCCCTGGAAAAGTTAAAGAGAAAAATATTTTATTAATATAATAAGTGTTAGGGTGTGTGATGTTTTGTGATGTCTTCATTACTGGCAGTCAAATTGTGGTGAAACTAGTGGTGTTGGTGATGGTGATGATGTTGGTGATGGTGGTGATGTTGGTGTTGGTTATTTAGTGGTAGTGGTGTTGGTGGTGATGATGGTGTTAATTGTTGTGATGTTGGTGATGGTGTTAGTTGTTGTGGTGTTGGTGGTGATGGTGTTAGTGGTGTTTGTTGTTACAGTAATGAGTGTGTGTGTGTGTGTGAGGGAGGCATTAGTGTTGTGATAAGTATATTGTCGGCGGGATGAAACAAGAGAAGGAGGTGGTAATAAAGACAGTGGGTGAGAAGAGAAGGATTTTGATGGCTTAGTTGGTGGTGGTGGTGTTTTTGTTGATGATGTTGTTGTTGTTGTTGGTGGTGGTGGTGGCGAGGGAAACACTGGAAAAAGAAGGAAGGAAGGTGGAGAGGGGCTACGAGTAAAAGGAGGAAGGAAGGTGGAGAGGATGGAAGGAGGAAAGAAAGTGGAGAGAGGAAGGAAGGTGGAGATGAAGACGATGGTAGGAGAAACAGTAGTAGTTAGCTAGTGTTGTTGTTGTTGTCAGTGGTGGTGAGTGTGACAGTAGCGAGAGAAAAACTGGTAAAAAAAAAAGGAAGGAAGGTAGATAAGGTGGTACGAGTAGGAGGAACAGAAATAGTTGTTGTGAGGGTGAAGATGGAAGGAGGGGTTCTATATAGATGAGGTGGGGAGGCGATAGGGATATGAAACGGGAAGGGGAATAGACAGCGGAGGAGATGATATAGGATTAGGATGAACGACAGTGTAATATTCGTGAACAACCACAACAACAACAGAAAGGTGGAAAGGTGACAGGGAGTGACAGTGGTGTTAGTGATAGTGGTGGTCTAGACGGTATTGTGGAGAACTCAAAAAAGATACAATGGGAGTAGCCGAGGGGGACAGCAGTCGTGGTTGTGGAAAACATGATAGTGGAGAGGAAGGATGTTAGTGAGTGAGTGAGTGAGTGAGAGGTAAGAGGAGGAATGGTAGAGGTGAACTGGTTGATGTGCTACGGTATTTTGTGTAACTAGGTATGTTGTTGGGTATTCAAGGTATGGTGAGGGTATGCAGAGAGCTAACAAAGAAGGGGAGCCAATGTTGTCATGATGATAAATATATAAAGATGAAGGTGTTGTGTGGTAGAGAGGAGTGACAGCAGTGGTGGTGGCGTTGTCGTGAGAGAGGCAGAGAGGGAAGGATGATAGGACACTGCTCTGGTAATTGAGGTGATTGTGGGAGGTCAGTAACAGAGGAGTTGTGGGGAGGTCGTTGGTCATTAGTGTGTCAGGTGAGGCGTGCATATGAAGGCGAGCGAGGTGGTCTGTTGTATGTAGTTGTAGTTGTTGTGGTTGTTGTTGTGTTGGTTGTGGTGTTCCTATTGCTTTGTTTGTTGTTGGTGTTTGAGATAATTGTTATTGTTTTGGTTATTGTTCTTGTCATAGTGTCTATAAGAGAAAACATTTACACGAGTTCATTATTGTGACTTGAGGATTTTTCAAGAAATTCGCTGCAAACTTTCCAGATACTTTATAAAATCTTGGTTTTATTTAACTCAAGTGTACCCGTAAGCTTACCAACAACACACGTTCGCCTATGTGTTTCTTCCCACGTACACACACACCATCTCATATGTGTTTGTTTCTCCCCACGTACACACACTCCCCATCGCCTGTGTGTTTGTTTCTCCCCACGTATACACACCCACCATTAAGATCCCACACCACACGGCTCCCCCATGTATACTGGAGGCACCATCTCAGGTTTCATAGCCCTTGTTCACACCCATCCGCAGGTACACATACAAGCTAGCATGCAACCTCTACCCACTTGCATGCAGTTGAACTTCTACCACTTATTTCCACTTCTACCACCTATACCTCAATTCCTATCAGCCTCATTACAGTTTATTCCCACTGTTCTCTAATTTTTACTCCCTCCACCACCTGTAATTATGTTTAATTAATAGTCCATCTACAGTACTAAACTATATATATTATTCCACAGAGATTCCCTAGATATACTCTATAATATTATGCTCTCCATTACCATTCACTTAATATCTATATATTTACCACTAACTCTTTCTAACATCCCATCCACACGTGCATGTATCCCTTTCCATCCTTCCTTCCTTCCTTCCTTCCTTCCTTCCTTCCTTCCTTCCTTCCTTCCTTCCTTCATTCATTCATTCATTCATTCATTCATTCATTCATTCATTCATTTATTTATTCATTCATTCATTCATTCATTCATTCATTATCATGCAGTAATGAAAGGCCTCAGATATTCACACAGGTTTGTAATCAACTCACGTCGACACACCTGAACCCGCATCCATATAATCATTCCTTGTAAAATATTCGTCAGGTTTCATTATGCTCTGGCCACGATGGAAAGAAATAATGTTCCTGCTTGCTTTGGGTTGTAGTGTCATATGATTCTCCTCAAACCACTGTGTCATTTTATACCCCCAACACGTACTGTACTTACATTCACTCCATCAGGCTTGCTATATCATCATTACGTTTTGAGTATGATATCCTTTCCTTATTCCACTACAATTTGCAGAACATACATACATACATACACACATACATATATACATACATACATACATATATACATACATACATACATACATAAATACATACTAGAACATACATACATAAATACATACATACTAGAACGTACATACATAAATACATAGATACTGGAACATACATACATAAATATATAGATACTGGAACATACAAACATAAACACATAGATACTGGAACATACATACACACATACATACATACACACATACATACATACATACACAACACGTATTGTCATCATCAAAAATGCTACAGTATCGCTCTACCTGCCAAGTCGTGAACCACATATATGACACCTTAAGCTTCACCACCACTACCACCAACACCACTGTTATGATCACCACCACTACCAACACCACCACCACAACTACCAACACCACTACAACTACTACTACCAATACCACCACCACAACTACCAACACCACTACAACTACTACTATTACCACCACCCACCACCACCACTGTTATGACCACCACAACTACCAACACCACTACAACTACTACTAACACCACTACAACTACTACTACTACCACCACCACCACTGTTATGACCACCACCACTACCAACAACACCACTACAACTACTACTAACACCACTACCACTATTACCACCAACACCAACACTTTTCACACTACCACTTTTACCACCACAACCATCACTATTACAACCATCACCACCACCACCACCACCACCACCACCACTACCACCACCACCAGAGGGTTCAGTGACTACCAGGAAAAAAGAGAGAGAGAGAGAGAGAGAGAGAGAGAGAGAGAGAGAGAGAGAGAAAGAGAGAGAGAGAAAAAATATAAGTACAAAAATCCCCGGGCACGCACTCCCTCCCTGATGAGTCTGTTTTTCATCCTGGCCCAGACCAATTTGAGGCAATTTTCTTAAGGAGGTGCGGGAGTAAGGGGACAGGCTTGGAGGGGGGGGGGTAGGTTTGGGGGGTGCGGGAATAGGGGGACAGTCTTGGGGTGGGGGGTAGAAAGCCTGTCCCTTATTCCTGCACCCCTCTAACTAACCCCCCCTCTCAAGTCTGTCCCACTTACTTCCGCAACCCCCTAAACAAAATCTCCGACCCCCTAACCCCCCCCCCAAGCCTGTCCCTCTATTCCCGCACCCCCTTAATTAAAAACGAGTCCCCGGCGTTCTTCCCACCCCTTCTCTCCTCTCCTCTCCTCTCCTCTCCTCTCCTCTCCTCTCCTCTCCTCTCCTCTCCTCTCCTCTCCTCTCCTCTCCTCTCCTCTCCTCTCCTCTCCTCTCCTCTCCTCTCCTCTTCTCTTGCTCGATCCTGCTGTTTGTCTCCCTGGCACTCCTAAACGAAATTTGCTCTTTTCGTCAACACACACTAAAAAAAAAAAAAAAAAAAAAAAAAAATCGGTTCACGGATGTTTATAATAGTTACTCAGTGTTGGAAAATCCGGAGTAAGTGATTCCAGAGTCTCCATTTTTCCGAACAACATTGCCGGACCATTTTCGTTAAGCTGGTTCTATTTCCTGGCATACTTTGGGGGAATTTAAGGGGAGGGTATAGTTTTGACATTTTTGGAGATGATGATTCCTCCAAACTATTCCAGGCAACAGGACACCATTATTTTTCTTCCTCTGGGTCTGTTTCCTGGCATACTTTGGAGGAATCAAGGCACTCCAATCTATCCAAAGTATACTCTCCCCTTAAGACGCTTTAATTAAGGGGAAGATTGTCTTATTGATGAAGTGAAAGGCTACTGATTCCTCCTAATTTTACCAGAAAACAGACGCCCCAAATGGAACTAATATAGAGGATCTGTTTCATGGCATAGTTTGGAGGAATCAGAAACTCTTTAATTTATCTTTGTTTTGTTTTTTGTTTTTTGTTTTCCATATCCAAATGTGCCTCTTACAGTAAACCCAGAAATTGGTGTTTACAATGGATATATTCCTCTGGGCTCTTTCCACCGACCATAACAATACCCGTTCATACTACCCATTCCTGTCTGACCCCACCCTCATTTCTAATACTCCCAAAACAGTATAATATTGCTTTAATACACTGGCGGTTTTCATTCTATAGTATTGTTTTTATTTTATTTTTTATTTATAGGATACCATTTTTCAGAATCTGCTAAACCTACATGTGGTATTTTCCCACGCCCCTGTACACTCGTGATACGTAATCCCTGACCAGAGACGAACGGTAGGCACCACACACACACACACACACACTCACACACACACACACACACACACACACACACACACACACACACACACACACACACACACACACACACACACACACACACACACACACACACACACACACACACACACACACACACACACACACACACCACACCACACCACACCACACCACACCACACCACACCACACCACACCACACCACACCACACTGCATTCGAACTCAGCCATTATATATGCACTGAGTGGGGATATGAGCAATAGCGGGCGATTCTAAGCTTTCTGTTCCTCACACTTTGGTCAGAAATTATGTATCACGAGTGTACCTTTCCACAAAATTAAAGATGAAGGTCCTCCTCACATATGGACACAACAGCTTATAATATAGACTCCCTGCTCATGTTGGTTCTCTGAAGTTTTATCTACCCACACCATTTGGGCAATAAATTCACACCAGTCAGCTGTATACATAGAAACGCTCTTGTTAACGGGGTAAATTGTGTGTGTCTGTGTGTGTGTGTGTGTGTGTGTGTGTGTGTGTGTGTGTGTGTGTGTGTGTGTGTGTGTGTGTGTGTGTGTGTGTGTGTGTGTGTGTTGGAAAATCTGGAGCAACTGAATCCCTCTTCCAAACTCTTCCAAAGCCACAGAACACCATTATTTATTTTTTGTTCATCTGGTCCTATTGTTTCCTGGCATACACTGGAGGAAGCAAGACACTCCAATGTAACAAAAGTGAAATTCCCCCCTTTAAACCCGTTGGACTCGGCCGTACAGAACCAAGCTGTTAGTTTCTTGACCAGTTGGGTTGGAACATTTAATTGCTTTGGGTGTATCAGACTTTGTGTATATTTTCTCTTTACGGTGCTGTAGTGGAGTTACTCTTATACAATTTATAGGATTTAATTGTGTGTGTATGATGTAAATGAGTGTTGTGTTTTGAGGATAATTGAGTGTGTGTGATTGTGTGTGTGTCTGTGTGTTTGTGTGTGTGTGTGAGAGAGAGAGGGGTTGAGAGAAAGAGATAGGAGAGAGTTAAAACAGGCATATGTTTGCGTGTGTGAGTGAGAAAGAGAGAGGAGAGAGACAGTAAAAAACAGGAGCGTGTGTGCGTGCATGCGTGTGTTTGCATATTTGTGAGACACAGACACACACACACACACACACAAACAGAGACAGAAAAATAAACACAGGAACTGGTAACACACACTATACTGCACCAGACAGACCTCATGGCAACTGAAGCGAGGGACAATGCACCCTTACACAATCTTCCAATATAATCCGCTCTCACTGCTAACTTTTTCCACTTAACAACACAGAGGGGGTTCGCGATCTGGGCTATAAGAACAGTCAGGGAAAAGACACACATACACAAGCCTCTCTCTCTCTTTCTCACTACCTACAAACTGATAAGAAGACGTTTTTTTTTTTTTTTTTTTTTTTTTTTTTTTTTTGAGGATGTGACTGTATATTATAATAACCTGACAATATCATGACATTAGTTTTATTTGTATTATTGTTATTATTATTATTGTTGCTGTTTTTGTCATTTGTTGTAGTTACTATTATAATTGATACAATTATTACTATAAATTATTATCACCATTATTATTATAAATCTATATTAATTGTTATCATTAATATTAAAATACTACAACCAATAATAATCATAATAATAATCATCATTGTTATTATCGTGTAGGTGAAGGTGAGAAGGTGAGTGCATGATAACTAACTTTTCCCCTCGACTGTACCAATGACCAGCACCAAGTTGTAATCTCTCCCTGAACGACCCGTGGGACTGACTGACTGACTGGGTGGTGGTGGTGGTGGGTGGAGCACGGTTTGTTGACACTCTTTCTCACGTTCACCACCTCCTTTTTCGTTCTCTAACCTGTTTACCTTCCTCTGTTGACTATCTCTCTCTCTTTCCCTGTCTCTCTTTCTGTGTGTGTGTCTTGTGTATGTGTCTATCTTTGTGTGTCTGTCTGTCTGTATGTCTCTCTGTATGTGTGTCTGTTTGTCTCTCTGTGTCTGTCTGTCTGTGTGTGTCTCTCTGTATGTGTGTCTGTCTGTCTGTCTGTGTGTGTGTCTCTGTATGTGTGTGTATGTGTGTGTGATATAATTAAACCTCCTGAAACACACAATGAACTACTGAAGCCATCGCATACCTTTTGTGTTTGCGAGTCGTGTGTGGATGTTGGTGAAGTGACAGTGATTGGGGGAGGGGGTGTAGGGGGGGGGGTGTATGTAAAGGTGAAGAAGTAGGGAAAGTGAAGGAATAAGGAAGGTGAAGGAAGGTGAGGGGAAGAATGTGAAGCTGAAGACAAGAGAAGATGAGGGAGAAGGGGAAAGAAGAAGAGTCGAGGAGAAGAAGGAGGAAGAGGAGGGGAAGGAATAATGAAAGGAATGAGTGAGTGAGGTCAAAGGAGAGTGAAAAGGAGAGGAGAGTTGGATAGATGGGATAGGGAAAGATGGGTCGGAGAAATGGGGAAAGTGAGTGGTGTGTGTGAGTGAAGGTGTAATAGGAAAGGTGAGGGGTGTAGGAGAGTGAAGAATTATAAGCAAGAGTGAATGTATTGGAGAAAGTGAGGCGTGTGTGAGTGAAGATACGCGATAGTGAGGGAAATGGGGAAGATGAGGGTGTGTGAGAGTGAAGATAAGGGACAGTGAGTGTAATGGGGAAGGTGAGAGGTGTGTGGGAGAGTACAGATAAGCATTAGTGGGTGTAATGGGGAAGGTGAGAGGTGTGTGGGAGAGTACAGATAAGCAATAGTGAGTGTAATGGGGAAGGTGAGAGGTGTGTGAGAGTGAAAGTGAGGTGAGTGTGAGGTATAAAGAAAGCAGGACACAGGGAAAGAATACAACTCTGCCGGGAGTGAATAGCAGATGATTCTCTCAGGGTGAATTTTTAAGTGAATCCGAGATCTAAGGAGAGCGTAAGTGAAAACGAGGCTCGAGAGAAAACAGAAACTGAATAATATTAAGATAAGAGGAGATTGCATTGAGTAGAGGGGAAGGGAAGCGAGAAATCTAATAAGCATAAAATAATGGGTGTGAACAAAATCTGGTCATCTGTAAGCATGCGAGATGAAAATGACGTGATTGTGAAAGGATGGCAGAGGTACAGTTAACTCTAAAAATGTCGAGACACTACCTGCTCAAGTCTAGCAGGTAGTGTCTCGACATTTTTGGAGGCCACTGTACCAACCAGGCCTTCATCTGCGGGAAACCAATGTGACAAGGGACGTAAGAGAGAGGCATTAGTTAGTACAGCACCGAACGACTAGACACGGACGCGAGGAAATGCATGAGGTGTGAGAATGAGGTTAGTGAAAGAGTAAACTAACTCGTTCCAAGAAAAAATTGATCAGAATCTCGCTGAGGAAAAAAAACAAAAAAACACCCTCTCTTACCCATGCTGGCTGAGATGAACGTCGGGCAGGGAGGAAAGGGAACGTGAGCCAAGGGGAATAAATGCCAGCCCTGAGATTTATACATATGAGAATGAGAGTGAGAAATATATGAATCCGAGCTTCAACGTGTGTCAGAGAAGGGAACGTGAGCTGAAGTGAAATATGTTCGTGTATCAGCAGGAGAATGAACGAAAGAGTAACTGGTGAATGAGGAATGAACGTGGTAGAGTAACTGGTGAATGATGAGGAATGAACGTGGTAGAGTAACTGGTGAATGAGGAATGGACGTGGTAGAGTAACTGGTGAATGAGGAATGAATGTGGTAGAGTGTGAAGACTGCAAGTAAAGAAACCAATTCAATTACAAAAAGAAAAAAAAGTGAATAAGAAGGACTTTCAGAACCGAACCTGAAGGAGTGTGGGGTGAGAGTGCCAAAGGAGTGTGGGGTGAGAGTGCCAGAGGAGTGTTGGTGAGAGTGCCAGGGGAGAGTGGAGTGAGAAACAATACCCTCTGATCAAGGTTGTCACTCAGAGGTCTGTAGGGAGGGGCTGCGTTTTTCATGCCTGGGTTCTGCTGTCAGTGCCAAGTGCCAAGGAGGAGAGGGCCAGTGGGGGCAGATTCTTCAGGGAGGGGGATATTGAGCGAGCTGGTGAGGGAGGGATTGGGGATTGGGGTGGGGCAGAGTGGTAGTTGAGATTGCTGGTGGTGGTGGGGGGGAGGGAATTGAGTTGGTCGCAAGATGGGGATGGTGGTGGTGTTGGTTAGGGAGGGGGTCAGGATGGTAATAGTGTGGAACATAAAAGGATGGAAAGGGGGCAAAAAAAAGGGGGGGGGAGGTCAGATTGGAGGTGGTGTTATTGTTGGTTAGAGAAGGGGTCAGGTTGGTGATAAAAGGAGGGAGGAAAGGGGGGCAAGAGAATGGGGAAGGTCAGATTGGAGGTGCCTGGTGTTGTTAGTGGTTGTAATGATGGGATGATATTATGTGGAAATGGTTTTGGTGGGTACTGATGGTGGCTGGGGAAAGATTGAAGACCCGATCAGACATTTAGTTAGTGTGTATGGAGGTGGTCAGAGAGAGGACAGACGGTGGTATTGTATGGAAATGAACGCAGGATAACTGGTTGGTGTGGAGGTGGTCGTGGTGTAGCTGGTGCATGGTACTGTCGAGGGGGAAATAGGAGGGCATGATGATGTTTGTTGAGGTAGTTGGTTGGTTGGTTGGGGAGAAGTTTGTTTGGTAATGGAGAGGAATAGAAGTGAGGGAGGTGGTGTGTGTGTGTGTGGTGCCAGGCTGCGAGCGAAGTTATGTTGTGTGTGTGTTTGTGTGGTGCCAGGCGGGGAGCGAAGTTGTGTTGTGTTGTGTGTGTGTTTGTGTGGTGCCAGACTGGGAGCGAAGTTGTGTGTTTGTGTGGTGCCAGGCGGGGAGCGAAGTTGTGTTGTGTTGTGTGTGTTTGTTTGTGTGGTGCCAGGCTGGAAGCGAAGTAATAGTGGTTAGAGTGGATCAGGTGGATGTGGGAGGCAAAGCTTTGGGATTGTGAAGGGTTTAGTGGGTGGAATGCTAAGTGTAGGTGGTGAAGCAGAGGAGGTGATGAGGGATGGAGGTCCGTCTGATAATAATAGATGGTGAAATGCTGGCCCTGTCAATAATATAAATACTTACTAGCTAATGGTGTATTGGGTAGAGGGATTAGTATATAATAAAAAGATAAGAATATTTTAATATGAAGGAGGTTTAATGTTATTGTTGTTAGACCGTTTCAATTGACGTGGTAGAATGAATAATATAGATCACTATAATAAAATGGTGCATATTGTACAAATGGTAGTGTAGTGAAGTATACAGTGAGGGTTTAGATGGTGACGTGTGATGGTGATGTGGGGAATGTAAGTAGCGTGTGTGTGTGATGTGTGTAAACTGGTGGTGGACATGCTTTGCTTTGATGAATGTGAATAGTTTAGTTTGCATATAGATAAAAGTGTGCATGAAAATGTATACATATTCCGATGCATATGTGTGTTTATATAAGTGCGTGTTTGTCTTTGGTGTGTCTCTGTATGTATTTTAATGTATGAATGTATGTACTGTATATGTGAGTGTGTGTGTATGTATGTATGTATGTATGTATGTATGTATGTATGTATGTATGTATGTATGTATGTATATATATATATATATATATATATATATATATATATATATATATATATATATATATATATATATATATATATATATATATATGTACTGTATGTATGTATGTGTGTATGTGTATGTATGTGTGTGTGTGTGTAGCCATAATTACTTTCCTTCATGAGTGTTTGTATAAGACTACATAAGTGAGAGTATACCCAAGTGATTTCAGCCGTGAGTTTGTGTGTATACTTCACCACTCTTACTTTGAGCTTTTGCAAATATCTCTGCTTCTATTTCCTGCCTCCATGAACTGCTGTACCCTGGCGTGGCTTGGTTCAACTCAGAGGTATATTCGTCTGTGAATAATCCATAATGACAGATGGAAATGTTGGGTTGGAGATATGCATGGAAAAATCTTTAATTCTTTATATTCTAGCGTTTGAACAGTGTGCACTCAGATTTAAAAGTCCTGTCGCATCCTGTTGGACAGTGTGTGTGTTGCTGCTAGGCTCGATATTCAGTGTTGCAAAAAGACAACAACACATTCGCACGAGTTCATGTGTTTCTGAGCAAAGTGTCAAGCAGTAGATGATAATAAAAACATATTCTCTTGTTTTACATGATAAATCTTGAGTTCACTGTTTGACAAGAAAGACTAGAAGACTTTAAGACTTTTACCCATGACTGTATAACCATCCCGAGAGTCAAGTCGAACTAATTGCAGTGCTAAAAAAAAAAAAAAAAAAAAAAAAGTTACGGTAAGCGCATGATTGCTAAAATAAAATTGCATCCGAGTTGTTACATTGCACGTAAATGTTACCATGAGAAATACTCCTCCATGTAAAGTAAAGGCATTCCCAGACCACCAACTGACGACTCGAGCAGCAACTCCTAAGTAAAGGTGCCAGGCCAAATGATCACCCATTGTACGAATAGCTCCAGAATAAAGAAATCGAGTTTTTTTTTCTCTCTCTCTATTTCTCTCTTTCTCTCTTTCTCTCTCTTTCTCTCTCTCTCTCTCTGGGATTCGTATCCATTTAGTCTCGGGAGTTTTTTTGTTCTTTTCTTTTTTTTGTTCAATCAGCTGACGGTGTGATGAGAGTTAAGTTTCCGTATAACATTTTCCACAAAGTTTGATGATGAAATACAGTTTAATGTGACTGAAGAATTGATGTAGGCTATACTGACCACCAACACCACAAACAAAAATAAAAAAATGGAAATTGTTCTTGTTCTTTCTTCTTGAAGTAAACTATATATTAAATTAACCTTCTAGGGCGTTGATATAGCTCTCACTCAACACCTCAAAGTCCCCAATTTCACAGAACACGTCAGTCAGTCAGTCAGTCAAAAGCTGTGGCACAATGATATCGAATTTAAGGGGGTGCGGGAGTAGGGGACAAGCTTGGGGGGGACTGGGGGAGTGCGGGAATAGGGGGACAGGTTTGGGGGGGACTGGGGGAGTGCGGGAATAGGGGGACAGGCTTGGGGTAGGTAGAAAGCATGTCCCCTATTCCTGCACCCCCCTAACCCTCCTCAAGCCTGTCGCCCTACTCCCGCACCCCCCAAAATACCCCCCCCCCCCCATATCCCCTTTATAATTGACTCGGTGGGCACTTCTCAGATATCTCATTTCCACACTCCTCACTCCTGGTTTTTTTTACCGGTACACACACACACACATACACACACAAACACAGACACACACACAGACACACACACAGACACACACACACACACACACACACACACACACACACACACAAGCCGTTAATGTGTGTGTGTGAGAGAAAAAAGAAAGAGATGTAGAGAAAGAGAGACAGAGAACTAGCACCCAGACTCCCAAAAATACCCGAACCAAAAGTCTGTTATTGATTCACCTAAGTCACACACACACACACACACACACACACACACACACACACACACACACACACACACACACACACACACTACACCGGTTACAAGGTGGAATACACAGTGTAACAATCCATGCAGCAGATGTAGAGCAGAGCATAGCGCACGTGTCAACAGGAATTAATTTACTTGTTGTTAGGCAAGGGATTCCCACTGTCTGATGTTGGCCCCATTTACCTCACCCTCTCCCCCTCGTCATGTCCCTAGATTCGTAGCAGACAGAATTCTCAATAGTGTTGGTGGAGTGTGTGTGAAAATCTCTCGTCATTTCAGCGTTTGTATTTTTTTTTTTTTTTCGTGTGTGTGTTACTCGTCAGTGTGTCATTGTTAATTTTCAGGCACTATAGTCAGCTTAGTGTAGTGTAGTGTAGTGTAGTGTTGTGTTCTGTATGTAATGTTGAAGTTGGAATCATTCTTTCTACCTTGTAAAAGAATAGTATCTGCGTTGTAAACCTGCCATGGATACAATGTAAGAATCTAAACACAAGCAAGGAGAGCAGCGAAATATCTCTGAATTGAAAAGGTCTCTCTGCCAGGCTCGGAAATATTTCACTAAAAATATTTCCCATTCAACAACAATGAACAACCCTGCACTTTCAACAATCCACAAACATACTCGCACATACCCAAGTTCAAAAATAATGCACACATGCAACCCACCTCCATTTTTCATCCCAACCAGCATAGAACCCAGCAAAACACACACACACACACACACACGGTTGTCGACCATTTAACATTACGCCATGGGAGTAATGGTGTTTATGGATTGTTTTTATCTTTTAACTGGTTTGTGTGTGTGTGGCTTGGTGCATGGGGCGAGGGTGAGGAGTGAACGTGTCAGGGTGTGGTGTGGAGGTGTAGTGTGGAGGTGTGGTGTGTGGGTGTGGTGTGGGGATGTGGTCTGTGGGTGTGGTGTAAATGTGTCAGGGTATGGAGTGAGGGTGTGTTGTGGGTGTGGTGTACAGTGGGTGGAGTAGTCTGTACAGTGATGGAATGTGATGTATGTACAGTTGAGGAGTATAGTGTACAGTGGTGAGAGTAGAATGTATGTACAGTGTGGTGTGGTGTGGTGTGTGGACATAAAGTGTAAAGGCATGTATGTGGGTTTGGCCTGCGTGTCTGGATGTGATATAGGAAGGTTTGCCGTGTCTGTAATGAGTATGGATTGGGGTAGTGCGTGTGCTATACTCCTACATACATACATACATACATACATATATATATACATACATACTTCTCTTATGATGGCGGAGGACAAGAAAACACACACACACACTGGCACACACACACACACACACACACACACACACACACACACACACACACACACACACACACACACACACAGGCAAGACAATAACTACCAATACCATTCATGAGTACGACGATATCATACAATTATTATACGGGGTCATGTTAAGTTGTGTGTAATTGTCTATGTGGTTGTGTTCTTGCATATTGACCATGGTGTTGTGAGGTATGGCATGGATTGGTGTGGTATGTTATTGTGTGGTGTGGTATGGAAAGGTGGTGGTGTAGTGTTGTGTGGTGTTGTTGTGGTATTACTATATATTCGCTTGGTGTATCATGGTGTGTGTTGGGGTGGTGTAGTGATGGTGTGGGGTGGGTGGTATGAGGCGACGTATATAGTGTGGTGGTGTTGTTGAGATACTGTGTACTCCCTTGGTGTGATGTAGTGTGTGTTGGGTTGGTGTAGTGATGTTGTGGCGTGGTGTAGTGATGTTGTGGTGATAGTGTGGTGGTGTGGCGTGGTGTAGTGATGGTGTGGCGTGTGTGTGGTGTGGCGTAGCGTGCCATATTTGCACTAATCAACCTAAAACGGAGACTGCAATATTCTCCCTGCTAGCCACACCCACCACCCACACACCTTCAATCCTACACCCACCACCACCACACACACCTTCAATCCCACACCCACCACCACCACACACACCTTCAATCCCACACCCACCACCACCACACACACCTTCAATCCCACACCCACCACCACCACACACACCTTCAATCCCACACCCACCACCACCACACACACCTTCACCCATGACTTCCAACTTCCCCTCTCAAATAAACCCACGACACACATTTTTCGTCAAAGCTCAGACCTAACCATCCTTCCTCCCTCGTCACTCACTTCTCCCACACACCCCTTACTCTCTCCCACACACCCCTTACTCTCTCCCACACACCCGTACATTCTCTCACACTCTCTCCACACCTAACCCCCACCTCGACAACTCACCCCCACTCTCTCCCACCAATGACCAAATTTACTTCACTCTCCTCCACACCTCGCCACCACCCCCAACCCCCCCACCCCCACACCTCACCCCACACCCCAATTAAGACTAGAGAACCACACCCACACTAACACTCCCCAACAATACACCATAATGAATAAAAAAAAAAAAATCTAAAAAAAAAGAAAAAAAACTTTATTTAGACATTTTTCCAACTCACTCCAAAGTCTCGATGATAAAAAAAAAAAAAAACTAAAAAAAAAAAAAAAACGAAAACGAAAACTCGAATTCCCAAACTGGTCCTGAAAGCAATGAAATTATTCACCGAAATTACTTGATTATTTACGACGTTTATGCAATTGTGGGGAGCTGGCAGATTAGCTGGGGCGGCTGAGTGTGTAGAATACGTGGTGGTGTGTCTGTTATCTCTCTCTCTCTCTCTCTCTCTCTCTCTCTCTCTCTCTCTCTCTCTCTCTCTCTCTCTCTCTCTCTCTCTCTCTCTCTTTCTCTCTCTCTGTAAATCTATCCTTGCTATCGATCTATCTCCTTCACTTTCTGTTCTTTTTCTTTTGTTTCTTTTAAGTCTGACTCTCTTACCTTCTTCCCTTTGCCTGTTCCTTTTCTTTTATCCCTCTATTCCTCTTTCTCATACACACACACACACACACACAAATACACACACACATCACATACATACACACACATACACATTCTACATTCACACACTCTCGTATCCTACTGTCGTCTCTCTCTCTCTCTCTCTCTCATTCATATATTTTCGTTACTGCTGTCCCACTTTGTAACACTTATCCCCTCCTCCTCTCGTTCCTTCCTCTCTTCCTTTTTTATTCTCTCCTATCTGTCTCACCCTCTATATTGTTCTCTTTCTCTCTTCCCACCTTTTGTTTCATTTCTCTCCCTTCTCCCTCAGTCTCTTTCATGTCTTCCCCCACTTCCCTCTTTTCACTCTTTTGTTTCCACTTTCCTTTCCCTCTTGCCCGCTATTGTGTCTTCTTCTCTCCTTCCCTCTTTTGTATCACCTCTCTATCCCTATCTCTATCCCTATCTCTATCCCTATCCCTATCTCTCTCTCTCTCTCTCTCTCTCTCTCTCTCTCTCTCTCTCTCTATCTCTCTCTATCTCTCTCTCTCTCTCTCTCTCTTTCTCTCTTTCTCTCTTTCATTCCACTTCGTCGTCGTCACCGTCCCCTCTTCCTCTCATTTCACTTTTTCCCCTCCGACACCCCGTGCTTGTCGACTTTCATTTACTGTTTTGCTCCAACTCCCCTCCACTTCTGACGACTTTCCCTCCTTCACCCTGTCCCATCTTTCACCTGCCTGCCTGCCTGCCTGCCTGTCCCATACCTCTTCTTGTTCATGCAGCCTGCCTTTCCTGACCCCCATCTCCATTCCTTGCATTCCTCCCTTCCTTCCTCACCTTCCTTTCTTTCTTTCTTCCTTCCTTTCTTTCTTCCTTCCTTTCCTGCTCTTCTTTCCTTCCTCCCCTTCCTCATGTTCCTGCATTCCTTCCTTCCTTCCTTTTCTGGTCTTCCTTTCTTCCTTTTCTGCTCTTCCTTCCTGCTCCTCCTTCCTTCCTTACCCACACTGAACCCCTCTGTCGTTCTCTCTTTCTCCATTTCTCTTTCCTCTCTTCTCCTTTAACTTCCCTCCCTTATCTCCTGAGCCCACCCTTTTTCTATCCCTCCTTCCTCTCTCTTCCTCTTCCTTCTCCTCCTGTATTATTTTTTCTTTACTTCCTTCCGTCCTTTCACCACTCAGCTGTCTTTTCTATCTCTCTTCTTTCTATTTCTCCCCCTGTAGTATTTTCTCCTTTCTTCCTTCACCACTCGGCTGTCTTTTCTCTCTCTCTCTTTCTTCCCTCACACATCATCTCCTAATTTCTTATCACACCAGTACGGCCATCTGTTTCTCTCTTTCCTTCAGTCATCCCCGCTCCTCCTCTCTCTTTTCTCTCTCTCTCTGATCAGTCTTTCTCCTACTTTCTTGCTTCCTTCCTTTCTCCTTCCCTTCATTTTCCTTCCTCCCTCCCTCTCTGGTCAATCTTTTTCCTTTTACTTTCTTGCTTCCTTCTTGTCTCCTTCCTTTATCAATCCTTCTTTCCTCCCTCCCTGATCAGTCTTTCTTCTTCTGCTTCCCTCTTTCATCTTCTCTTCCTCATATACCTTCCCTATACTTGTCCTCTCCTTTACTCCATCCGATCGTCTTTGAGTTTACATGCACCCTTCCTTTCCTTTATCACTTCTCTTGCATCACCACCTCTTTCCCATCTTCTCCTCCCAACCTCTGTGCATTTCTTTATTCCTTTTTTTATTGTTCTCATCTCATCTATCATCTCATATTATTTTCATCTGTGTCTTCCTTCCCCTTACTTTCTCTTACTTTCTGTCTATGCCTCGTTACATATACTCTCTCTATCTCTCTCTCTCTCTCTCTCGTCCCTTCATCTACTTGCCAGTCATATTCCCCTCCCTTCCCCTTCCCCTTTCCCCTCACCGCTGACTCTTCCTGCCTCATCTGTTCCCCTCACCACCACCACCCCTCGACAATTTTTCCTCCTCGTTTTGTCCCCTCTCCGCCTTCCTTCCCGTCTTTCCTCTTCCTCCTTTCCCTCCTTCTTCCACTTCCTCCTTTTCATTTCCTCCTCTCCCTTCTTTTCATTTATCTCCCTTTCCACAATTCTACTCTTTCTCACCCATTTCTCCTTTTGTATGTCCCCCTAACGAGAACCGCCTTGACGTGATGTGGGGGCTTGTGTGTCTCTCAGACCTGGCGAGCTAAACTAGAGGGGGCTCCGGCCCCTGCTCTGCCCCGATTTCGGAGAGAGAGGGCTTCCCATGGTAGGAAGGTCGTCAGTGAGAGACCAGACTAAATGGTTCCCATCTTTCAGTTCTTCAACTGTCCCTCTTTTGTTTTTATTTCCTTCCTGCTTGCTGTCAAACCATTCTATCACTTTTTTCTGGCGCTATAGGACCTCGATGTTGCGGCGCCTAATATCCATCAATCAAAAAATCCTTTTGTATGTCCTCTCTCCATTATGTTGTACCCTTCCACCACTCCTCTTCCACCACTCCTCTTTCTCTCTCCCTCTTCCTAACTCTTCCCCTCTGCTATCATATTCACCCCTATTCCCTCTCCTTCTGCTTCTGTATTAACCCTATGCCTTGCCCAAGTTTCCCATATGCTCACCTACTTCTCTCTCCCTTCTCCCCTCTCCTTCTCTGTCCACCCATTATCCTTTCTCTCTTCCTCTCCTCTCCTTCACCACTTTACAAATTCCTTCCTTTCTGTTATCCCACCTCCCCCTTCCTTCTCACTTAATTCCCTTCCCTCCATCCCTCCCTCCATCCCCTCTTTCTCTTTTCATCTTTATTTTCTTCTTTTCCTCTTTTCCTCTTCCTCCTTTTTTCACTCTCTACCTTTCTCCTCCTATCCCTCTCCTTCCTCTCTGTTCACCCACCTATACTATACCTTCTCTCATGCACTTTTTCATCCACAAATTTTTTCACACACACACACACACACACACACATACACACACACACACACACACACACACAAACACACACACACACACACAAACACACACACACCTTTTCTCCCCAACCTGCACTCTCCTTTCCATTCATCTTACACACACACACACACACATCCATCTATCCACCCAAACCTCACCACTCACCCAATACTCTCCTTCCTTCCTTCCTTCCTTCCTTCCCTCCAGCTAATGTTCACTGCTCTTCCCCTTCATCACTTATCGACTTACATCATCTATCTATCTATCTATCTATCTATCTATCTATCTATCTATCTATCTATCTATCTATCTATCTATCTATCTATCTATCTCTATCTATCTATCTATCTATCTATCTATCTATCTATCTATCTATCTATCTATCTATCTATCTATCTATCTATCTATCTATCTATCTATCTATCTATCTATCTATCTATCTATCTATCTATCTATCTATCTATCTATCTATCTATCTATCTATCTATCTATCTATCTATCTATCTATCTATCTATCTATCTATCTATCTATCTTTTTATCTATCTATCTATCTTTTTATCTATCTATCTATCTTTTTATCTATCTATCTATCTATCTTTTTCCCTTCCTTTTTCCCTTCCTTTTCTTTTTCCCTTCCTTTTTCTTTTTCCCATCCTTCCACTTTTCTTCTTCCCATCCTTCCACTTTTCTTCCTTCTATTCTTCCCTTTTCCTTCCTTCCTTCCTCTTTTTCCATATCCTTCCCGTGTTCCTTCCTTCCTTCCTTCCTTCCTTTCCTCCTTGTTTTCCATCTTTCATTCCTTTCTTTCCATCCTTCCCTTATTCCTTTCCTTCCCGTTTTCCTTCCTTC
>JAWZYT010002178.1:0-34364 GCA_034508575.1 Petrolisthes manimaculis | reverse complement strand
TCTGTCTGTCTCTCGCTTTCGTCTGTCTGTCTCTTAATGTTTCTTCTAGTTTGTCTCTGCTGTCTGTTTATCTGTCTATCTTATTATGTATATATATATATGCGTGTGTGTGTGATGTGTGCGTGTCTGTGTCAGTTTTCCATCTGTCTCTCTCTCTCTCGTGTCTGTTTGTCTGTCAGTTTATTTGTTCGTATCTGTAATAACACATTTTACTGTTACTCCGTCTCACCGTCATGTCGATTGCATGGTTGTTTATTCCTCATGACGTAACTCTTATTTTTATAGTATTGTTTTTGGTCGTACTTATGTAACTGGAAGCATTGTCAAAACTGTTGTTTCTGTTGGTTGGATAGAAAGGGTAAAGTATGTGTTGTTGGATGCAAGAGGGAAGTGAAGGTAAAGAAAAAAAAAAATGGGCACAAGAAGCAAAATTAGATGTTTCCTGACCGCTCTCCCTCCTTTCTGTTCCTCTCCACTCCCTCCCTTCCCTCCCCTCTATCTTCCCTCTTCTCCATGGCCACTACACTGATAGTCTCGGCCCATCTCAGCCTATTCCCCTCTACTTGTCATTACTCTCCTCTTTTCCATTCATCCATGTCACTACATTTTCCATTAATTAGTTTCCTCTCTCTCTCTCTCTCTCTCTCTCTCTCGTCTCTCTCTCTCTCTCTCTCTCTCGTCGTCTCTCTCATCTCTCACAACACACACACACACACACACACACACACACACACACACACACACACACACACACAACACACACAGCACACACACACACACACACACACACACACACACACACACACACACACACACACACACACACACACCAAACAAAACCCATCCATTTCATTACCTATCTCCCATGCTATCTCCCATCCTACCTCCCTCTCCCTCATCACACCACCTCCCTCATCCCACTTTCCTACACACAGACTCTGCCATTCTTTTCTCTCCCTCCCTCCCTCCCTTCCCTTCCTCTTCCACCCCATCACCATTCTCATCCACTCTCGGCAACACAAAGATTATTATTTCCCTTCCCCACCTCCCTCTCCTCCTTTCTATGTCATCTACATCCCCGCCCCCCCTCCTCTCCCACCCATCATCTCCCCCCTCTCCCCACCACCCATCATCTCCCCCCGCACCCATTCTCCCACCCATCACCTCCCCCCTCCCACCCATCACCTACCCCCTCCCCTCTCCCCTCCCCCTTCGTCTCCCTAGAATCATAATTAAGATAACATCATTAGGATCCCTGAGGTAAACTCCACCAGCTTCCTCCTGCCCAACATCACCACCATCACCATCATCTCTCTTCCTCGGCTGAAAGGTAAACAGAGAAATATCTGATAAAGGTAAGAAGAAATTGAACTGGGAAGGAAGTTGTTATTACAGATGTTACTTGTTGTGTGGTGGTGATGGTTCAGGTGATGTCACAGCCTCTCACGTCTCTACAATTGTGACGATTTTGATTAATGGCAAAAATATCATTGTAGTGAACTGGATTGGAGGGCATGTCATTCTTGTCTTGAGATAAAAGGAAGACAAAGATTCCATAGAAATTGTATGAGTTTTGTATTATAATAGCAAATTAATTAGTGCATTGACTTTCTTCCATAAAGGAATCCAAATCTTTTGTGATAACTATGTTTACATGAATTTGGTAAATTATAAGACGAAAATATCCAGCGAAAGAAAACTAAATGGTACTCCATAACCTTGAAGCTCTTACCTATACTTTTTAGAATGTATCCAAAAAATTCTATATTACGCTATATTTCAATACGCATTATTTTTGACGATTTTACGAAAGTTGGTCTGATAACACTTTAGTTTTCTTGTTGTTGCCACTTTCCCCCAACATTATTAAAGGACCTCCAGGGAAATCATCTTCACTGGGATAGAAATGTGGCTCCTCATAAATTTGGGCCATTCTGAGACACTTTTCATTTATGATGCTTCCACGGGAAATATATATTTGTTTTTAGTTATAACATCTTTAATAGAATTAGAGGAATTAAAGAGAAAACGGATTTTATTTATTTATTTATTTATTTATTTTAATATTTATCTATTTATTTTAATATTTATCTATTTATTTGTTTGTTTTGGTGGAGAGTACATGAATTATGATGAAGTAATCGAAGTTTTATTACAGAAAACACACTGGTAGACGAAAACCATATAAGCCAAATTTTCTCGTAATCTTTGGTACATGCAGTACTCTGGACATTTTCTTTCATTTAACGGGTTGCAATTCACTTGTTTTTTTTTATATTTGTCATCAATAAACATGTTGTACTTATCTTACAATTTGAGGTAACCAAAGACATGAATATTTACTGAATCAAATAAAGAGGGATACAGTTATGGGATGATTCTATATCAAAATGTATGTATGATAAACGCATACAAAAAATGAATGCATACACACTATCAACCAATGGCTGCCAAATCAATCATGTTTTCTCTCACCTTTGATTCACTCACTCAACAACGGTAAAGTCAATCATAGTCTGTGTTTACCCTCTCTGTAGGAACATGGATGGGTCTCGGTGCAGGCATGGGTTGCGAGTTGCTGCTGCATGGTTGTATAATATATAGAGAACTCTCGTCGTAGGTATCTTCCATGGTTGTATAATATATAGAGAATTCTCGTGGGTATTTTCCATCTCCTAGGAAAAGGCGGAAGACATGAGGTAGAAGCAACAACAATGGGACTGTAATCACGTGTAATGCCCTCTGATTGCTGAACAAGGAAGGAACAGCTGAGTCGTGGTGGCTGGCATCTGAGCTTCAACCTGGAGTCAATTTATACTGGTACCGTGTGTGTGTATGTGTGTGTGTGTGTGTGTGTGTGTGTGTGTGTGTGTGTGTGTGTGTGTGTGTATTGTCTATGTTTGATGTTTCAGGCTTTCAATGTACACAATAATCATTTTTCTCCATTCTTAGGTTCAAATCAACGTCAGTGCTCACACGTACACAAGAACATCAACACACACACACACTCAACACACACACTCACACACAAACAAACACATACAAACACAAGCAAACACACACAAACACACACACACACACAAACACACACACAAATAGCGAGAATGTTTGCAGACTTCCACGCCGTATAACTGTGGCATGTAAAATTGTTTGTTTTGGTGTAGCAGTTGCATGTGTTTGGCGTAGATGTGTGAAGAATATTTATACGATATGAAGGATGTGTCGCCCAGGTGGTGATTGTATACTACTAACATGTGTAAATATACGTATACACCACCGACCACTTAGGGGAAGAGAGAATGGTATATTATATATATATATATTAACTAAGGGACCCTGTGATGTAGTCAGAAAATTGAAGGTAAACGAGTCCTTTAAATATTACCATGAAACACCACTAATAGGGAAGGAGCTTTTTTTCGTGGCGTAGACAGAAGGAATCATAAACCTCCAATTTTTTATACTCGATCACTGGGTCCTTAATAAGAGAAAATGCCACTTCTCTGACACGAATCTATGCCAGGTGTGAAGTTTATATATGTGTTAACCTCAATAAGAACATCTGTGGTTATCTACTGTCATGAATGCCTTGTAATTGATAGATATTTATCATTTTCATTAATTGGATGTTCTGGGTGAGAGAGAGAGAGAGAGAGATGAGAGAGGGAGGAGAGGAGAGAGAGAGAGAGAAGAGAGAGAGAGAGAGAGAGATGAGAGAGAGAGAGAGAGAGAGAGAGAGAGAGAGAGAGAGAGAGGTAGGGGTCAAAATGGGCGGCCCACTGGCGGCCCCCCTGCCTCGCTCACAAACCATGGTGTCGTAAATTAATTCCATGAGAATGTTGCCTTATGTGTGAAGTCCTACTGCTGATGATGAGGGAGTATAGAATACTGGATGTGTTAAACTTTATAAATACATTCTTCCTTCACCATCTGGTTACTATAATTTCTCTCTCTCCTGCTCTCTCTCTCTCTCTCTCCTCTCTCTCTCTCTCTCTCTCTCTCTCCTCTCTCTCTCTCCTCTCATCTCCCCTCTCTCTCCGTCTCTCTCTCTCTCTCTCTCTCTCCGTCTCTCTCTCTCTCTCTCATTATTATATTGATATCCTAATTCTAAATGTCGCCGGTTATCTCCATCTCCCTCCTCCTTCCCTCCCTCCCTCCCTCCTAGATCTCCCTGCCTCTCTGCCTCCCCTTTCCCTCTCACCACAACTTTCACTTTCCTTCAACTCCAGTCATTCTCCTCCCTCACCCCAATTTATAAACATAATCTTCCCTATATTGTGTCTCTTTGTTTGTATGTGTGTCTCCGTTTATATATGTATGAAATTAATGTATGTCTGTGTGTCCGTCATTTTGGATATATGTATGTTTGTATGTTTACTAGATAGATGGATGTTTGTATGTGTACTGGATAGATGGATGTTTGTATGTGTACTGGATAGATGGATGTATATGTATGTATGTATGTCTTAAACTCACTCACCCACCTACCCTCCCACCTTCACTACATCCATCTAATCTCACCCACCCACCCACCATCCCACCTTCGCTACATCCACCTAATCTCACCCACCCACCCACCATCCCACCTTCGCTACATCCATCTAATCTCACCCACCCACCCACCATCCCACCTTCGCTACATCCACCTAATCTAACCCACCCACCCACCCTCCCACATTCCCTACATCCATCTAATCTCACCCACCCACCCACCATCCCACCTTCATTACATCCACCTAATCTCACCCATCCACCCACCCATTCTCCCATCACACAGACAATTACCCTGAACAATAAACTTACTCAGTGCACCCAGTATCTCAGGGGGACGAAATCCTCTCACACGCTTCATGCATTCTCCTCCTTTCCTTCCTTCCTTCCTTTCCTTCCCTCCCTCCTTCCTACCTTCCTACCTTCCTTCCTGCCCTTCTTCCTTTCATCATTTCTCCTCCTGGCTTCTTATTCCACCTGTCTTCTTATTTCTCCTGCTTCCCTCTTCAGTTCTTTTTTTTCTTTTCCTTCGTCTCTTTCTGCACTCTCTTCTTTCCTCCTTCCTTCTTCAGTTCTTCCTTCCTTCTTCTTCACTCCCCTACTTTACTCTGTTCCCTTTCTTCCTTTCCTCCTTGTGGCTTTGTATTCTTCCTACTTTCTCCTTCAACTCCTTCTATATTATTATTCACCCTACTTTTCTTTCCTTAATAGGAGTGAATAGAGTAAATATGATGGGAAAGGAAAAATTCTGAAGATGTGAAGAGCAAATATTCGTGTGTAAATATAAATGAGAAAAAACTGCCAACGCATAATATTACCATCGTGACCTTCCTCTTCTCTGCCAATCTCCCCATGTGTTATTCAACCTTTCTCATTCCCTGTTTTCCTATTTTCCTCTTCCTAATCCTCCTCCTTTTCCTTCCCCTCCACCTCGTCTTTGCATCTCTCTCTCTTTCTCTGTCCTTCCTGAGCCCCTTTCTTTTTTCCTTTAGCTAAACTTTCACACCCAATCAGAAGAAAAAAATATATAAAAGTTCACAGGAGTGGAGGAAGATATAGCGTGCCGCCTGAGGGTATAAGTGGCAGACGAGTTGGCAGGCAAGTCGCTTGATTGGTGATTCACCCGTCGATCCAGACACCAGAACGTGCCCTGCAAGACGAGAACTGACACAGCCTTGGACTCAGGGTGTATAGTGAGTGGGTGTGGCTTCAGCAGTCCCCACACAACCAACCCTTCCTTCACTTGGCGGCATAACTCCTGGGATGGGTTGGATTGGGTTGGACTGGACTGGATTGGGTTGGGCTGGATTGGGTTGGGACTGGATTGGGTTGGGTTGGGTTGGACTGGGTTGGGTTGGGCTGGACTGGGTTGGGTTGGGTTGGATGATGCATGGGGGTGCTGGGGTTGTTAAGAAGTTCGGTGTTTGGAGCACAAGTAACCCATCGTACGGTCAGGGAACAATATAATATCTGCAAAGTTAAATGAAAGTCAAGACAGCTTCTAAAAGTTTCCCAATTTTGAAAGCATGTAGATTTTATGTTGGTATCAATATTATTTTACGAATGAAGATGTGAGTTTCGTATCACATTCCACGTAGTAAAATATTAGTGTATTAACTTTACTATTACATATCCGTGATCACTTTTTCGTATCTTACAAACACGCTATTTTGTTATTACTGAAAGTTTGTCTCTACTAATGTTTTCCAAGAGATAAACGAGGAGATACATTGTTCCCAGACTGTACACAAAGAAAAGATAACTTAAAGGAAGGCACTTATATTTCCTCCTTCATCTTGGTTGGCTGAGAGGTTATGGATGGCTGCTGCTACTGTGTGTGTGTGTGTGTGTGTGTGTGTGTGTGTGTGTGTGTGTGTGTGTGTGCTGGTGTAGTGTGTGTGTGTGTGCTGGTGTGTGTGTGTGTGTGTGTGTGTGTGTGTGTGTGTGTGCTGGTGTGTGTGTGTGTGTGTGTGTGTGTGTGTGTGTGTGTGTGTGTGTGTGTGTGTACAGTATGTGGGTGGTCGCAGTGTGATATATGAAGGGTAAGGAAGTGTTGGTGGTGGTTTTGGTGGTAATGGTGGTAGTGGTGTTGTTTGTCATGGTGGTAGTGGTTGTGATGGTGGTGATGGTGGTAATGGTGGTAGTCTCAATGAGTTGGTGGAGTTGGTAATGTTGGTGGTTGTGTTGGTATGAATACGGTGATCTTAGATATGAAGGTGATACACGGGATTATTAGGGGTTAAAGATTTGTTTGTGGTGGTGGTAGTGATAGTATAGTGTAACTAGTGTACTGTACCTGCTTCTGGGAGTAATGGTAGTGATTGTATAGTGTTGCTAGAGTTAATGCTTTTGGGAGTAGTGGTAATGATGTTAGTGTTGCAAGTAGCGTGTATAAGTAGTGGTAGTGATGGTAGTGGTGCTAGAGTAGTGATGTATGTGGTGATGGTGTTGTGTCCGTGCGTGCGTGCGTGCGTGTGTGTATACAGCATGGTTCGTGTGAAGGAAGTAGAGGAGTTGATGAGGGGTGAGTGAGGCAAGAACAGGTGTGCGTTGGGGTGATGGGTTGTAGGAGGGTGGATAGATAATGATGATGTATGTATGTATGTAGAGGGGGGGAATAGTGGTGGATGACGGGGGTAGTGGGTGACGGGGCTGGTGGGTGACGTGGCTGATGGGTGACGAGGGTGGTGGGTGACAAGGCTGGTGGGTGACAAGGCTGGTAGGTTAGGTAAAATAACACAATAAACCGTCATAAGAAAATATATATAAGTCTTGGCTTTACTCTACTTTTGTTCTCAGTGAAAAAACAAACAAAACAAAAACAAAAATGGAAGGCAATTTTATAATCCCCTTCACTCAAAACCAGAACAGCGTCTCGTGTCTGGAAGTGAAAGTGATACAAGTATGATTGTTTACATTTTTAGTTTATTATGAGAATGAGTAGAGACAAACCATCCTGTCTATCTTACTCATTCACACTCAAGGAAGGATGGGTTATGAAATTGTCAGAAAAAAAAACTGTTAATTCTCTAACCTGTGACAAGGAAAAAAAATAACGCAAATGACGTCAGCATCGTTGGTTGGATTCCTTGCACAAAATAATGAGCACAGTAGTCGTCAAGTCTCAAGCAGAATAATAACATCTTAAGACAACGTTATAAACATGTAAAGCACTAGGGCAATCAACCTAAAGACGCCAGACACTGTTGTATTACTTGTTAAAAAAAAAAATAGCGATAGTAAGGTGTATCTGTTCCCTTGATTCATTTTGCCCTAAACTAAACTTTGCCGTACATGTATAGGTCTCATGAAATATTTTTGCTTTTCGATGTTTCAGTCGCACGTTTGAGTAAACCATCCGGGAAGAGGTTAAGGGAACGTATGACTGTGGGTGAATAAGAGGCTTTTGATTGACCCATACCCTACAACAATACAACACAACCAATACTGAGCAAGCCTATATATTTTTGGTAAGGTGTAGGAGCCAGTATTCTCCATTTTGGCGATAACATAACAGACCCTTAACGCAGATGACAAGCAATGACCTATGATTAATTAAGGACTATAATTATGGCACTAACTGATACCAGAGTTAATGTTGGTCGGGGGAAGCTGATAAAAATTTCACCAATCCTCTCTTGGTACGAACCTTTTCCTCTCTTCCCGGCTCTTCCTCCAGGGCGCCATAAATCCAATCGCACTCCACGGCAGCCCGGAGTATCGCATCCCGAATTAAATTGCAGTGGCCGACACCAGAATGGAAGCAAAATTGAGCCATTCCCGAGATTAGTGGGACAGACTCAGCGAAGCGGGCACACTCCCTGGGCACCACTGACGGAGGGAAGGAGTATATATAAACATTACAGCTTCAAGTCCTTCTATCAGCGGATGTGTTCACTGACGGAGGGAAGGAGTAGATATAAACATTACAGCTTCAAGTCCTTCTATCAGCGGATGTGTTCACTGACGGAGGGAAGGAGTAGATATAAACATTACAGCTTCAAGTCCTTCTATCAGTGGATGTGTTCACTGACGGAGGGAAGGAGTAGATATAAACATTACAGCTTCAAGTCCTTCTATCAGCGGATGTGTTCACTGACGGAGGGAAGGAGTAGATATAAACAGTACAGCTTCAAGTCCTTCTTCTATCAGTGGATGTGTTCAGTGATGTGTCTAGTAGCTTCATCCCTTTATCTCCCTCCGTTCCATCCACACAGTTTTTTGCCTACATGGGCCCACCTCACCTCCATTCTATCTCCACCATTGCATTTCCCAGCCACCTCCACCACCACCTCCGCCACCATCACCACCACCATCACTATCACTACTAATATTACTATTACTACCGGTACTATTCCAGCCATACACAGTACACTATCAATACTCCACCATTACCATTATCACCAACATCATCTCCTACCTCATACATTACGGCAGACACCAATACTATCAACTACTACTACCACCCACTACCAACACAGCCACCCACTACCACCACCACTATACCGCCCCCTATACTCCCTACCACCACCACCACTACCACAACGCCTTTATTACCACCATGCCAACCCAGACAGACATATTTACTTCCGTGGTCCATAAACATTTAGTGTGGCAAATGAATAAGTCAGTTTCCACATCTGTATTCACGCTTTGTTTTGCACACTTTATTATTTTAGAGGCGCAAGCTTTCGAATGTGTGTGTGTGTGTGTGTGTGTGTGTGTGTGTATGTATGTATGTGTGTGTTTGAGAGAGAGAGAAAAAGAGAGGCAAGAAATATATTAGAAGAAATTAGGTCGTTTTCGTGACGGAAAGACGAACAGACAGACAGACCTACAGACAGACAGCCCTATAGACAGACAGCCCTATAGAGACGGTCGTGGGTTGGTGACCAGATCTTACAACACCAGCTGTCTATGCAATCATGGCAGCTTCAACACACAACCACCACTGGGACTCAATTATGTGCTTGCAACCACCGAAGCACTAGCTCTCATTACTCATGCACACACACAATGTATAATTATATGAAATTATATTTACGTGTATACACATACATAATTATATTTGTATATTAACATGTATATATTAACGGTATACTGTATTATGCTGTAGATTGGATAAGAAAGAGAGTTGAGTACACACACACACACACACACACACACACACACACACACACACACACACACACACACACACACACACACACACACACACACACACACATACACACACACACACATACACACACACACACACACACAGTCTTCTAAGTCCCACCACCACAATCCAACGTGCTGCATACATACATACATACATCAACATAGATACGAGCACATGCAACTCGTCCCTTTGTTTGGTATTGTTTGTAGTTTACCGGCATGAAGCGTAAACACAGACATACCTTCTCGCTTTCCTACACATAAACAAACAAGGAGGATGTTGCAGAAGGGTTTGTTGCACCATTACCGTCCAGGATGGGTTAGGTAAGACTAGGTTTGGTTAGGTTAAATTAATTTTGATTTGGTTAGAATTGGTTAGTCTTGGTTAAGTTAGGTTAGGTTAGGTAAGACTAGGTTAAGTAAGGTTAGTTTTGATTAGGTTAGAATTGGTTAGTCTTGGTTAAGTTAGGCTTTGTTAGGCTATGTGATGTTAGATTAGTCTTCGTCATGTTAGGTTAAGTTAATTTTGGTTAGGTTAGGGCTAATTTACATTGTTTCAGCCTTAGTTGGATCTGTGAGTATGGTTTGGTTTGGTTAAGTTAGGTTACTTTGGGTTAGGTTCAGTAAGATTAACTTAGATTAAGGGGATCACACACTTTTGGTACATTAGAGCACCTTGATTCCTCCAAAGTATGCCAGGAAACACGCCCGAATTCACATAAATAATGGTGGCATGTTGCTTAAAATAGTTTAGTTTGTAGGACTCATCATGCTCCAGATTTACCAACACTATACTTAAGTAAATTTATGTTAAAATACACTTTTCCCGTCGAGACTGAATGTGAGAATATTTTTATGAATGCGTCACTTGCTTCGTACCGTGAGGGCGTCATATTATTCTTCCAAAATGTATAGACAAAACTGACTATTAAAAGACCTGGGATTTGTGTTATAGCTTGGAGTAATCAGCAGCCTTTCATTTCCCACACAATAGGTGAAATGGAGTCTACTTACATCTCCAAGCAGTGCCAATAAACATATCCCCTATGTGTTGTTTTTATTGAAGTAATCTGCTTCCTAGTACAATACAATTTGGAGGAATAACTGATGAACATGTGGCGCCTTCTATCCTATTTTGTCCATCATCAAATATTCAGTTCCCTGGTGTGTCGTATTTACATAAGCTCTGTTCAGAATATTGTTGTGTGTTGGAGACGCATTGGTCAGATGGGAACCGTTCAGATGTCCGATTTGTGAGTGGTGATTGGAAGCGTTCGAAGCTGAGTTATAAATATGTACGACAACTCTTTGACGAGGATGTTGTGATGCAGGTGGACCAAAGGGTTAATTGTGTAAGAGGAGATTCTATTGTTGGCATATTAGAAGGCTGTTGATTCCTCCTTACTGTACCAGAAAACAGAAGCCCTTAATAGTACGAATAGAGGATCTGTTTTTTGGTATAGTTTGGGGAAATCAAACACCTTGTAATTCACCAACAATAGAATCTCCCCTTAGGTAGGTAGGTACAGTACACTCACAATCCAAAATATGTATCCAGGCTTGCTTCGAATAGCCTGATTGGATACTAAGCGAGCTCAAACAAATATGAAACAGGATATGCGTTGTAATTAGTTCACTACTATGTCAAATGATTCAAAACTTCAGCAAGACCTGGATACAAATTTTGGATGGCGAGTGTACAGTACCAACATATGATGGGCTTTACATCCACACACTACTGAGCTCTTGTATACGTTCATCAATACTATTATTGTGTTGTACACCCTGGCAGTTATTATATATATACAGCCTTTGATACATCCGGGTTATAATCCAGGCAACTAGAAAATTGACTAAGCTGCCTCATCACAATATCTAACAAAGTTCACTCACCTGAGATAGAGAGAGAGAGAGAGAGAGAGAGAGAGAGAGAGAGAGAGAGAGAGAGAGAGAGAGAGAGAGAGAGAGAGAGAGAGAGAGAGAGAGAGAGAGAGAGAGAGAGAGATGTATATTTATGTGTACGTGACGTGTGCATTCATCGGTAATTCTGTATGCATAAGTATATTGTGCATAGTTATAGTATGCTTGTATATTGTATTATGATAGAACAACAGGCAATAAATAAATGTAGACTCCCTTCCTTATACAGCACGATGCATTATGTTATACTACACGAAGCATTCTGAACCACACTTACAACCCCCACGTAATAATACTCGTTGTGAAGAGTATAAAAGTAAGGGGTACAGAATAATTATGTTTGATATTGAGTATTGAACAGTCACGACCCTTACTAAGTATTTAAGTAGACCAATAACAAACGCTTATCCCTGCAGTCTCATACTTACTGGAGGTCGTTTAATTAAAGGGGGAAGTTTTGTGTTGGTAAATTTGAAGCAACCGATTCCTCCAAACTATTCTAAGCAACAGAACATTTCTTATTTTAGCCCTTCTGGTCCTGTTTCCTATAGCATACTTTGGAGGAATCAAGGCACTTCAATGTAGCCAAAAATAATTATTACCACCTTAAACCCAATCAGGCTGGCTATTTATTTTGACTCGTGACTGTACATGTGTGTGTGTGTGTGTGTGTGTGTGTGTGTGTGTGTGTGTGTGTGTGTGTGTGTGTGTGTGTGTGTGTGTCAAAGCGGCGGCAAGCATCATGGATTGCACAACCAACAGCATGCAAACGAGCACCGGTGTTAAGAAATCCATACCTTACCTCGCCAGAGAAAAGTTATATTAATGAGTTTTTGCAGGTGACGGAAGAAATCTGTGTGTGTGTGTGTGTGTGTGTTTGTGTTTATTTGTGTGTGTATATATTTGTGTGTGTGTGTTTATTTGTGAGTGTGTATTTGTGTGCTTGTGTGTGTGTGTTTATATGTGAGTGTGTATTTGTGTGTTTGTATTTGTGTTTTTGTATTTGTGTGTGTGTGTATATTTGTGAGTGTGTATTTGTGTGTGAGTGTATTTGTATTTGTGTGTGTGTGTATATCATTTCGAGAGGTTGGCGTCACTCCTTCACTCCATTTCTCAGCGTGACATAAACACTGACTCACTACCACACGCACACACCTACACTCACGCACACACCTACACTCACGCACACACCTACACTCACGCACACACCTACACTCACTCACATGATCGATCAAGCAAAAGGCATAGGAGAGTGAGTGTGTACTTTCAAGCATACACACACAGACACATATAATAATTATGATACAGACACATTCCTTTTCACATACGAGTTTAATAAGTACAGTCATGAGCACTAATACGTATATATACACCTTTGGGTTGATAGCTTTGAACAATCCATCCACCAATTCACCAACCAAAATAATTCCAATGGAGATCTTATAATTTTAGGTATTCGAAGCACACCTAAAAATATTTATTAGTGCTTGTGACTTTACACCTTCCTTGATCGTATTGTTAATTTAGGTTCGTATTGTAATTTTAGGTATGTAAGCTGATGTTGTTATAGATGTAAAGAGCCAATGGTATGTACAGTTGCCGGCACTTATAACTTGTACATTCAGAGCCATTAATCCTCTTATCGTGTAGCAGTTATAAGTGCTGGCAATTGTATGTATGTATGTATGTATGTATGTATGTAATGGTGGTTTGTTTGATGGCTTCTTTAGCACAATATCCTGCAAAAACATTTAGGCTGAGACCTTTCCAATACGAATCATTTTGCATATCCGAACTAGCGAAGCTAATTGTGTGTGTGTGTGTGTGTGTGTGTGTGTGTGTGTGTGTGTGTGTGTGTATGTGTGTGAATAGAATAGAATGTGTGTGTGTGTGTGTGTGAGTGTATGTGAATAGAATAGAATAGAATGTGTGTGTGTGTGTATGTGTGTGAATAGAATAGAATAGAATGTGTGTGTGTGTGTATGTGTGTGTGTGTGTGAATAGAATAGAATAGAATGTGTGTGTGTGTGTGTCTATGTGCTGATTTACATTCTAAAGTGTAAAACGAACCACACGCAACCCTAAATCAAAGAGAGTGATGGTCCCTAAATGTTGCATGTGTGGTGTGGGAAGCCTCGAGTCGTGCACAATCTTTCAAGAACACCGCAAGCATAGAAACCTTAAAAGAACTATGATAATTATAATGGATTGACTCTTGTTTCTCACATCACCTCCTCTTTCTTTCTCCTTCACATACATTCCTCTTCCTCCCCACTCAGAACCCCCCCCCCAACGGGTACCGCCTTGACGTGGTGGCGGGGCTTGTGTGTTTCTGAGACCTGGCGAGCTAGACCAGAGGGGGCTCCGGCCCCTGCTCTGCCCTGCTTTCCTATGCCTCTTCCTCTTTCTGCTTCTTCACTCCCTCCCATAAATTATAACCTTTCTTCTCTTCCTTTACATTTCATTTTCCTTTCCCTCCACAACCTCCTCCTCTCTTCCTCTCTTACACTCCCACGCTATCTTGCCCTTCTTGCCCTTCTTCCTTCTCAACCCCTTCTCCTTCCCCCATCATCACCCATTCCTCATCCGTCTTCATCACCCGTCACCACACTCCCTCATCCGTCCATCCCTTCCAACCTTACCACCCAATTACTCTCCACCCACACCATCATTCCACTCACACCATTATTTCATTCACACTCTAATTCCACCCACACATATAGTCACTCCACCTACTCCCACATTCCACTACACCCACACTAACTCCATCTACCCCCACACTCCTGCTCCACCCACACTTATCACTCCACATGCTTCCCTCACGTTCACTCCACCCACTGTCAATCCACTTTTTTCAGAATCACTCACTAGCACACCCATTCTACTTATTCTATACACACATATTCCACCTACTTCTCTCCCACAGTATTCCACCTCCTCCACCCACTTTTATTCCACCCACTGTACTTACTCCACCCATCCACTCTCACTACACCATTACGCTATGCAAATATACCCGTTAAAACTCCACCCCTTTCAAACACTCATTTCCATTACACACAAACTCAATTCCTGGCATTTTAACGTCAAATTTGTAACACTCTCATCCAAGCAGACCCAATTTTCCCACCTATTTTATATTATCCACATTACATTAATTATAATCAGTACTACAGTAGCTCACCACTACATGCATATTATTTTATACACCTTCTGCAGTTATAGTCATTCCTTACCTAAACCCATAATCCACTCATCACCACAATCCACTCATTACCATTTCACTCATCACCATAATCCACTCATCACCATTTCACTCATCACCATAATCCACTCATCACCATTTCACCAACATGTTCCTACACCATCAACACATATTCTTTCTCATCCACCTTCTCAAATCCCTTCCTCTCAACCCCACACTCACACCCACACTGACACTCATTCCCCTTCCATCTACTCGATTCCCACTTTCCATACTCCACTTCCACATTCACTCCTCGCCACTCCTTTCCACACGACATCCAATCCAAATCACTCCCCTTTCCACTCCCACTCCTCACCACTCCCGCTCCACACCACTCCCACTCCTCACGACATCCACACCAAACAACTCTTATTCTCCATTCCACACCCACTTCAAATCACTCCTATTCTCCATTCCACTCCCACTCCCATTCCCCACCACTCATACTCCCCACCACACCCACTCCAATCCACTCCTACTCTCCATTTCACTCACACCTCACACCCACTCCCAGCTCCCATGTGTGTGTGTGTGTGTGTGTGTGTGTGTGTGTGTGTGTGTCAGACCCAATGATTTCTGTGGGATTCCGTGACGCTGGCAGTGAGACGATAAGAGAAATCTATATTATACATCCAACCAGTAGTTTCAGTTTATTTTTTTAAATCTTTTTTCTCTGTCTCTCTTGTTTGATTTTTCTTATTGTTCTTTACCTCTTTTCTGTATTTATATTTTTTATAGTTTTCAAATTTGCACGTTTGTTATCTCAATTTTTTTTTTCCTCTGTCCATTATTTTTTTTTATTATATACTAATTTTAGCTTTACAGGTTCTAGTTAAATTAATTATAGTTGCTTTGACTATTGATTATAGGGTTATGTTAAATTTCGACGACTTACCGATACTTTTAGCTTCTTTATATTATATTAATTAAGCTACATTATTTCCATCACTGTTCGGTTTGTTTACACTGACAAGCTATACATAGTTACCATCCTTTACGTTATCAATACACTACCCAATAATATCTCACCCAATTTCATTTCCTAACATCATCATTATCTGTCATTTATTTTCATCTGTTATATTTTGTGCTTACTGACCCACCTCTCAACCACCATTCTTCCTCTGGTGCCGTATGAACTCGCTGTTGCGGCGCATAATTTCAATCAATCAATCAATTAAAAGTCTACGGACCTAAGAACCACACTTCGAACGACACTTAATTTATTGCACTGAATGACATCCTCTTATAAACGTATAGGTAAGATGGTATGTAAGTAAGGATGGTTAGTAGTCAGTGAAGGGAAGGTAGGTGGAAGTATAGGTAAGGTGGTATGTAAGTAAGGATGGTTAGTAGTCAGTGAAGGGAAGGGTAGATGGAAGTATGATGTGTTTACGAGGTAGGGTGGAGTGAGTGGAGAGTGGGTGGCAGGGAGAGTGGATTATGAACTGGTTATGTGGAAAGGTGTGGAGGTAAGAGTGTATGTTTGTGTTTGTTGGAAAATATGTGTGTGTTTGTGTGGGAGAAAGCGGGGTTGTAAATGTGTGCCTGATTCTGTAGCAATGTGTATATCAAAATGTGTGTTTGTGTTTGTGTACACGTGTGTGTGTTTGTTTATCAATATGTGTGTGTGTGTGTGTGTTTGTTTGTTTGTTTGTTTATCAATGTGTGTGTGTGTGTGTGTGTGTGTGTGTGTGTGTGTGTGTGTGTGTGTGTGTGTGTGTGTGTGTGTGTGTAGCAGCAGGCAGAGGTCACAGGTCAACAAGACTCAATCACCATCATCATTAGCATCATCATTATATTTTACAGAGCCTTAAGCCCTATCGTAAAAGAAGATTACTGGGTGCATTTTATTTAAACTCTTAGGGTACCCTTCTTGGAGGGTTGACTGCTAAACGAGATGTCTTAAAAGAAAGTGAATGTCTCTTTACTCTCAGTTTTTCTTTCTTTATTCTTCTTCATCTGTCTTTCTACTAATCTTTCTCTTTATTTGTTTATGTGTATTTAGCTGTCTGTTTCTGTGTTTCTATCAATCTATTTACCTCTATATGTCTATCCATATATCTAGCTATTATATTCTCGCTATATTCTCCTTTGGGTATGTCTCTCTCTCTCAACATACTCCATATAGCTTCTCCTTCCTACCCTCCCTCACTCCACCACCCTCCCTCCGCTTTCCCCCGTCATAAAAACTCCGAAATAGCACATATAATTTTAATTCGTCCTTTTCTAGTTTATGGTACACGCTTCTGCCACCTCCATCCTTGTGATTGTAGTGATGATTAGCTAATATTGTCATACAGTATTGGTAGTCAGTATAATGTATTCTTTTTAATGCTCACATATACTACTGCTATTCCCTATCACCAGCAGTAGCGAAGTGTGTAATGTAAACACCAGTAGATTAATGAACGTATATAGTAACTAATGTATGTTTGTTTCTCTGGGGTCTCTTTCCCATTCATTCTCATTTATTTTTCAGCTTCCATCTCCATTCTCCTCGACAACAACCTCACCTCACCCATATTTCTCTCCTCATATTCCCAACACCTTTAACTCCCTCTCCTCTCTACATCACGCCCAAGCGGCTCCCACTACCAGTAAAGCGATTAAACAGGACTATGCTGACGAGAAGGCGATTGTATGTACACAGAAAAAAAAACACATTGTGGAGTGGATGGGTAGAGCCGGTGAGGGGTTGGTGGTGGTGGTGGTGTGTGGTGGTGTGTGGTGGTAAATGGTTGGTGAATTATGGTGGCTGGAGATGGATGGGGGAACTGGTGCTCGGAAAAGAGGTGGTGTTGTGATACTGTAGGATGTGAATATCGGGTGTGAAATGTCGCGTGTATTGTAGAAAGAATTCATTAATTTGCTTGTTTGTTAAGATTTTAAATACTGAGCTGTACATTGAGAGAAGTACTCGTAATACAGTCATGCTGAATTACCAAAAATAATCAGAGATCTATTATGGTATTCGTGTGGATAATTTTTATTTGTCATTAATGCAGATATAAGAAAAATATATAAATACTAACACAGGTTTCATTAATGGGTTGTATAGAGTGACTGAAAATGATTTATTTGTTACTCTTGGCTGGCTTTTGATAAATGCAGTGTCCTGGATATATAGCTGGCAAATAGTGGACGGGAATGAGTGGTGATTGTGGTGGTGGTGGTGGTGGTGGTGGTGGTGGTAATGATGGTGGTTGTGGTGATGGTTGTGGTGATGGTGGTGGTGGTTGTATTGGTGATGGTAGTGGTGGTGGTGGTGGTGGTGGTGGTGGTGGTACTTATAGTGTTGGTGGTAGGGGACAGGAAACAGGTTGTCGTGGTTCAATGAGAGTGATATATGAAGTCGAGGGGGAGTGAGTACTTTCCACGTAATATCTGTACAAGTGAGGTAACATGGACATAAATTAATGGTCTCACTGTGGGAAGTATAGTATCTACGTATGTACTGTACAGGTGTCCTTGTATGTTGTATTGTACAGTATGGTGGCGTGTTTGTATGTGTCGTAATTTTACGTGTTTTATCTTTGGTATGTTTGTATTATTTATGGGTCAGACAGAACGAGTCTCGAAAGATATGCATGTTTCTTTATGTCTTTATATTGTCTCTGTGTATGCATATAAACGTGTGTGTAAGTGTGTGTGTGTGTATATATATATGTGTGTGTGTATGTGTGTGTGTGTATGTATGTGTGTGTGTGTGTGTGTGTGTGTGTTATAGATGGTAATTGATAATGTCAGCATACACTGCTCTACTGTCAGTCAATCAACTGGTCAACTATTTAAACGTTGATTGTCAGTCAGCCAATCACACACCTAATTGTGCATCAGTCAGGCAATGAAACAGTTTCCCTGACTCACTGTCACTCTCTTCTTTCAATGGACTTTCAGATTATTAAGCAGGCATGAATTTCCCTTCGTGCAACACCTGTCTGACAGCTGTGATTTTTTTACTCTGGGTTCTGTGTGGGATGTGGGAGGAGTAGGAGGTAAAGAAGGTGAATAAAAAAATCCTGAGTGACAATTCTGCACGAGTGTGTTAGTCATTAGTGCCCCAACAGATGGATAATTAGTATTGACGCTGAATGGTTACATGAATATTACTGACACTGAATGGTTAAAGCGTCCGACACAACCACACCATGAAGGGACTTGAATTGGTATTATAGCTGGAGCTTCACTCTCGTTCTCACCTGACGTCCCCACACAACAACACAGAAGGGAATATGTAAGAAACGTCATGGGCCAGAATGGTGATGATGATGATGATGACGAGATGACGATGAAGTGTACCATGATTCTGTGTGTTTTGGTGTATGTTCATCGTACCAGTCGTCGTCGTCGTCGTCGTTAATAATCAAGCCACCCAAATTTTCTATTATTATTGAGGACCCGAGAGGTGAAGACAAGGTTACTACACACTTATGTTACAAAGGTTCTGTGAGGACATTACAGTTAAGGGGGAATAATACTGTGTTGGTAAATTATGAGTTATTAAATAATTCTAAATACATTAATTTGTCCATCTAATATGATTTACTTGTTGTTCAGAATGTGTTATTATTATCCACCGAAATTAATACCATACGTAATATTATACCTCCAGTCATCACTTTCCCTAAGAACCTTGGTTGGTCCACCTTTACACATTTCCTGGTAACTCAGCCTGGATCTGTATTGACTCCATCATAATGAGGAAACTCGATATATTGTACTCCATCAATGCCCTCACTAATTGTACACACACACACTATTTTTCCACCTTCTCTTAAGACGCTGGAAGGTGATGATGATAATGTTGTTGATGATAATGGTGATGATAAAGATGATGATTATGATGGTGATGATAACTACGATGCTGCTGATGATGATGACCATAATAATAATGATAATGATGATGATGAGGAGGAGGACGACGACCCAAAAGTATAATAAATTGTGGAGTAATAATGTGTGATGAAATTAAATGAAGAGGATTATGTTATACAAGTACAAGTAACAGTAATGAGTATGTGCAATGGTCACAGGTGGCATTAGGAAACCTTCTCGTTGTAAAGGGATATAATATTATGTTGTCGGTGAATTGGAGGATATTTTTCTTCCAGACTATACCTAAGAAGCAAAACATTTATACCAGTAGCTTTCACTTTTCGCCAAAATTGTATTATTTTTTTCAATGTCCGTGTAGTATGCAATATATAATTTCAGTGAATGTTTGCTTCGTAAACAATAATGGATATATCAAATTTAATAATACAAAAAAAAAAGATAGAATGAGGGTTAAGCTGAAAATCAAGTAACCGAGGTAATAGATTAGTCCAGTTACCTTAGAAACATTGGTTGAATACTTAGTTAGCATACTTTGACTAACGCCAGACGAGTTTCAGCGGCACAGAAAAGATCCCGTTGTCCATAATTTATGTTGACAACGTTTGACCAACACAGGAAAACACCCAACAGAAATAATTATACCATTAGTCTATTGCACCAAATACGTCTCGGGTGAACTTCTCATTTTGGTTGATGACTGAGGGAGTGTGTTTGGGGTAAGAGTGTGTGGGGTAGGAGTGTGTGGGGTAGGAGTGTGTGGGGTAGGAGTGTGTGGGATAGGAGTGTGTGGGATAGGAGTGTGTGGTGGAGTGTATGGGGTAGGAATGTGTAGGGTGGAGTGTGTGGGTACAATTATATACACCTGAGTATTGGGAGTGACGCCGGCCACCTGGTGCATGACATTCAACAAACTTATAACTGATTGAGTCTGTTGTGGTTTGGCGAACGTGCCGAGAAATGGACCCGTGCTGAGGCGTGCTGGTCTAGAGAACGTGCCAAGAAGGGGCCGTGCTGAGGCGTGCTGATGCCGTCCCTCCTGTCACAACGAACGTCAGCGTCATTCACAACAATGCGTCACTCTGAAAAGATTAATCAAGCAAGATACACGAAGATGCCAGAGTATTTCTTGTCTTTTCCTTCCTCAATTGTTAACCTGACCCAATGATTGCCTTACACGATATAGTCATTATTTCTACTTTTCTTTTCATTTTTCGAGCTTGGTAATATATAGACGTCTTCAGGGATGTACCAAGACTCAAAGACCAGAACGAGAATTGGACCGTGTTTCAATTTGACGTGCGACACTCCCAGTTAATTATACTTGGCAAGAAAGAAGGCTTGCAACACTTTAACTATTCCTTCAACACTATTTTTAGCATATTAATTTTCTCAGCAATCTCAACAGTTGGAGTGACAACACCACCTCAAGTGTAACCCGCTCTCCAGGTTTATTTATAGAGATCATTTTATCCCAAGAGTCTAGTTTGTAATGGTTGAAAGTACATTACGTAAAGCCTGTTGTGGATTCTAGTTGTGGTGATTCAATTCCAGATGATAGCTTATATGAGGCGAAATGGAGGGCTAACTAACTAATTCCTCCATCTAGACTATACCAGAAAACAGACTACTCCAATAAACGAGAGGAGAATCTGATTTGTTGCACTGTTTGGACGGCTAAGTAGACCCCAAATCACCCCCAACAAACGTCCCTCTTCATCAGTATAGTTCCCATCATTACCAGGGCCAACATGCGTCTCGCCCCTCACCACCAACACCATCACAACACAAGGTCAGCCAGGTTGGGTTGATGGGGACTTGCTTGGACTTCGGTTATGATCATTAAACCCCACGCTCAGATTGGTTCCCACTATTTCTGCGACGGTGCGATGGTGGTAGGCGATGTGTGTGTGTGTGTGTGTGTGTGTGTGTGTGTGTGTGTGTGTGTGTGTGTGTGTGTGTGTGTGTGTGTGTGTGTGTAATAGGTGTACATGAAGTGGTTGGATGTAGGATAGGTATAAGCAGAAAGGATATGTGTTTAAAGTAAGTAGGATGCTTTAAGTGAAAAAAAAACTATACTATATCTATGTATATTCGTTGCCGATAAGGAGTAAAGAGATGGTGTGGAGATAGAGTTAGTGCGAAAGGAAAGGATGTGGTGTGAAAGAGGAGAGACTGGACAGAATGAAAAAGGTGTGAATGGAATGGAGTGGAGTTGGTATGGACTGAAATGAATGAAGGAATTACCAGTCAGTCAGTCAGTCAGTCAGTCCGTCACGCCTACCAAGCCAATACCTAGAAAAGAAAAAATATATACCACCTCGTTTCAGATACATCAACTTTCTTTCCACCATCAGACAGGAGCCCCTTCCCTTCCCTTCCCTTCCCTTCCCTTCCCTTCCCTTCCCTTCCCTTCTGCTACCCCGGGCTGATCAATTTGTCTCTCGTCTGCCACCACTCACGTAATAGTCACTTGCAGTTTCTCTTGACATTAATAATTTTGACGTTTGTGGTCAGATTGTAATGCCTTGATGTTGTTTGATGTAGCGGCATTGTGGCATTATAGGTGTTGTTGGTTCTCGTTTCACTAATACTAAATGTGACTGATATATAGTTGTCCCTATTGCTGTAGTTTGTGTGGGGTGAGTAAGATATTAAATTGGGGTTGTGTGTTTTACCTGCTAGATCTGATTATTGTTACAGTAGTTGTGGTAAAACAATAGAAATATCATATAATAAATTATGATCTTGTTTGATGTTAATTCCTTAGATCAATGGATGAAGGTGTATTTCCTAATGCGGGAGATGTATTCATTGATCAAGTGATATACATACCGTACATTAAATTATATCATGAAGTTGGCCATGTATTTCCCAACAGCGAAAAGACTTCATTAAACGCGAGACATAAACTGAACATTATTTGGAGAAAGGTTGTTTAGTTAGAATGAAATGCATTATTGAAGCGCGTGATGGATCCCCAAAGTGTGTGTTGTTTGCGTGTGTATGTGTATGCGTGCGTGTGTTCATGCGTGCTTCGCCTACAGCAGGAAGAAGTGGAAACGAGATGCCCGGTGTCGTAATACATGACACTCCATTCCACTACTTCACCTTCTCCTTCCCTTCTTACTTCTTGTCCTGCTCTTGATCATTTTCTTTACTCCTCTTCACTTCTCTTTTTCCTCCGTGGTGTGATCGTAATTCTTTTCCACTTCTCCTTCCTCTCCTCCACCTTTAACAGTTTTGTACACATATGAAAGTTCCCTTTAATAATCATCGGTCATCATCTCCTGACGAGAGTGTTGGTCTGAGGGAAACCATAAGCTTAATTTACTATCCTTTCCTTAATTACAAACAAATTAGAATGGACACCACGATCAGCTTCGCGAAGACCAATATGATTCTTATTTTCTGAAACTCTTCATTGCTGTGTTGGGTAATCCTTCTCTTTCCACACCCTCCTCACCTACTACCTCCATCTTCACAACCCTCTCTTCCTCACCTTTCTTCTCCTCCTGTTACTCTCTTCCTCCTCTTCCTTCCCTCCTCCTCTCCTCCTCCTCCCCCCCCTCCTCCCCCCCTCCCCCCTCCTCCTCCTCCTCCTCCTTGCAGTGCCTCCGTAACCCGACTTTCCCATCCCCCGACAATGACTGTCGAGAAGACAGGGAGAGGAGAAGAGAAAGTTGCTATATAAGTGACGTCCAGGGCAACCCGTGGGCCAGACTGTGGTGGTAGTGGCTGTGTAAGGCTCTCTTTCCACTCCTGCTGTTGTTGTGGATCATCTTCCTGCTGGTTGTACACGGACGCACTTTGACTTGTTCTTCACCATCGTCGTCATCTCTGGTTCTCGCCTCTACTTGTTGGCTCTTCTGGACTCACGTCTTTGGAGCAGTTCTCTCTGCGAGGGTTTTCCGTTGTCAAGTTGGGGACCATCAATCTTCACATTTCATATCTTCAGCCAACAACGTCAGATACCCAAAGAAGGAAAAATAGCTAGCTCTCTTTCCCTCTCTCTCTCTTTCTTTCTGTAAAGGAAGACCGAAGGGAGAGTTCAATCACCTCCATCTCCTGAGGCTCCTCGTGGCATCAGGTTCATCAAGAGACAAAAAAATATAAAATAAAAGGAAAAAGAACCTTCATTTCCGCCCTCCAGCCCTCGGCACTCAGAAGCAAGACATATCCAGGGCGTCATCTGATCCCCGAGTGCCCCAGAGTTCGTTGTCCGTGTCCCAGGCGTCCAAAGCCCCGGGAGATGTCTGGGATTAAGGCTCCAATATACTGCTCTTAACGTATTGGTTCCGGCAGAGAGCTACGATGAAGAGGATTCGTATCTTGTGCCTGGTGAGTGAACTGGTGGTGTGTGTGTGTGTGTGTGTGTGTGTGTGGGTGTGTGGGTGGGTGGGTGGGTGGGTGTGTCAAGTACTTTGTGTGTGTGTCGAGTATTTCAAGTGTGTGTGTGCGTATGTGTATCAAGTACTTTATGTGTGTGCTTGTATGTGTTTTAAGTACTGTGTGTGTGTGTGTGTGTGTGTGTGTGTGTGTGTGTGTGTGTGTGTGTGTGTGTGTGTGTGTGTGTGTGTGTGTGTGTGTGTGTGTGTGTGTGTGTGTGTGTGTGTGTGTGTGTGTGTGTGTGTGTGTGTGTGTGTGTGTGTGTGTGTGTGTGTGTGTGTGTGTGTGTGTGTGTGCGTGTGTGTGCGCTTTATTGACATCATATACATAATTATACGAAAGACATATCCCAACAAACAACAAAACAAGGACAATAACAGTTTTGGGTTTGTACACAAGATATTAGGTATAATTTTCATGTGAAAAATTATGACACCTCAGACCATGAATACTGGAAAATTGCTTGTTTATTCCTGGGGCATAATGAGCAGCTGTGCCCATCATTTACAGAAACCATCAGACCCCTCATGATCGATAGTTATTTTTGTTATCGTGAATACAGAGTTACATGATGAAGCAGTTTAAAAATATTCGGCACGCATCGGAAAGTATGTGAGAAATCATATGAAGTTGGATTGATTGATGTGAAGGTTATGAACGAATACGATAACTTTTTTTTCCTCATATAACCTGGTATATCGACATTAATAATAATATCGTGGACAGGACTACAGATGCGAATATGTACACTTGACCATTAAACATAGATTGCCTCAACTCTCACTGGATAGGAACAAATATTTATAATAATGGATGTTTTGTGTCAATAATTTTACCGTCCCTTTCCTGATGCTTACATTAACACTCTCAGATTCCATTAACACACATTAGGCATCTTCTGCATTATTCCCTTCCTGTTTGATTGCTTTATTGCTTCTTTTTCTTTCTTTAACCGTATCCGAAATTAACCATGTTCGCTTCTCACGTGCTTTGGGAACTGTTCTCATTTCCGAACCTTGATTGAGAACACTGCATGAGAGTATTGTGGGTGTACTGAAGGATACTACAGTAGCCTACTTTCTCTTTAATGTGCTACAAAGAAAAAAAATATCAGATAACTTCATTTTGGTGGTCCAGTTGGTGACACAGATTGGTTGGATGACACAGTAACTCACCATCAGATCACCAATTAACAGAATCTTTAGCCCCTCGTCTTCTTTATACTTCTGGGTCCATTGATTATAATATTTCTTGTAGGCTCAGGTCCATCTTCCATGTTTAACGTAAAGGGAATAAAATAGTTGGACGTGGTTGGCTCGGTACATATATCTTCCCATAAGAGTCGTGGTGTAGGGGTCGTGTTGTATCTTTTGATGACTACTGTATCTGCCTCACTGTGACGGGAAGCACGTTACCTCAGTAATGGTGGTTTGTTTCCTGGCTTAGTCAGTCTGGAGTCTAGTAGAAAGTGTTCTGTGCAAAGTTTACCTTCCTTATTCACGCAAAGATGTTACATATGAAAGTTTCTATTGAGCAGTGACCCATAACTGACAGTCCTGCTACTCCTGCTTAATTAAATAATGTAGCAATCTTTATAAACTAGACAAATTGGAGGGCTACTGATTCCTTCACACAATACAAGGAAACAAACTACTTCAGACTATGAATACAAAATCTGTTTCGTGGTATAGTCTGAAGGGCTAAGCTGGTTGACGCTTACTCAAATATAATACCACATCAAAAAAGACCTTGATAACCGATATTCAGTACTTAGTTCCTTACTTAATGGAGAATTGGAGGCCTAAGATATCACCAAGAAGAGAAAATTCCCTACTAAAAGAGGTCGACCGGTTTTATATACGTCAGGGAGAATATTACGTTACTACATGTTTGTGGTCGATCTTGTATGTGGTGTAGTACTGGATGAATCAGTAGCCTCCACTTCCACAACAACATCTCATCTCATTTTATCTCAGCCACACAACATCAATCCCCAGTGTCACCTCCTCGTAGCCTTGACCTTGTCTAGTGATGTGTGTTGTTTGTTTCATTCTGATTTTTCTTTATCTTCTGTGTGCCTTGTCATTGACTCGTATTACGCAGAGTTATTGAATAAGCCCCGCTAAGTCATGCCTGTGTGTGTGTGTGTGTGTGTGTGTGTGTGTGTGTGTGTGTGTGTGTGTGTGTGTGTGTGTGTGTGTGTATGTGCAATATGTATGTGCATGTATGTGTGTGTGTGTGTGTTCAATTTGAATTTATATGTGTGTGTGTGTGTTCAATTTGTATTTATATGTGTGTGTGTGTGTTCAATTTGTATTTATATGTGTGTGTGTGTGTTCAATTTGTATTTATATGTGTGTGTGTGTGTGTGTTCAATTTGTATTTTTATGTGTGTGTGTGTGTTCAATTTGTATTTATATATGTGTGTGTGTGTGTGTGTTCAATTTGTATTTATATGTGTGTGTGTGTGGGTGTTCAATTTGTATTTATTTGTATATGTGTGTGTGTGTGTGTTCAATTTGTATTTATATGTGTGTGGGTGGGTGTTCAATTTGTATTTATATGTATATGTGTGTGGGTGGGTGTTCAATTTGTATTTATATGTGTGTGTGTGTTCAATTTGTATTTATATGTATATGTGTGTGGGTGGGTGTTCAATTTGTATTTATATGTGTGTGTGTGTTCAATTTGTATTTATATGTGTGTGTGTGTGTGTGTTCAATTTGTATTTATATGTGTGTGTGTGTATGTGTGTGTGTGTGTGTGGATGACGGGGCTCAACACCACTCAGTTATTTGTGGTGCTTCTGAGTCATTACGTGGTTAGTCCAGTACGTCTGTTCGAGTCTTAATCTCTGCATTGTCTCATTATTTTACTCCAAGTCTTTCTTAGCTTTCCCTTTTTGCCTTACCATTTGATATTACTGTTGTTGTTTTTGTTGTTGTTGTTGTTGTTGAGATTTTGTCATAAGAGTCCGGTGAGTGTTATCCACGTTGGTTTCAGTTTCATTACAGTACATTTGCTGAAAGTGTTTATATGTTGTACGCGTAGATGTTTTTTTTTTTAAAGATGTGTATGATATTCCAGCTGTATAACTCGTGAAGACTGCTTTCATTATGTGTTCACTGCTTGATGGTCAGAGTTAAGGACCCTGTGATCGTGTATGAAAATAGGAGGCTTCTGATTCCTTCTAACTATGCCACGAAACAACCTCTTTCCCCATAGGTGGTGTTTCGTGGCAATATTTGAAGGACGCATTTATCTCCAATTTTCTGACTACATCACAGGGTCCTTAAAGAGTTAGCCTACTGGTGCGAGGACTACCGATTCCTCCACACTATGCTAGGAAACAGATTTGAAAGATTCAGATCCAATTGAAAGATCCAATTCATCCACAAGAGTAAGGTCGGCTAGTTATGATTAATTAATACCTTCAGTCTTCTCACTATAAGAATAAGAATCAATATTGATAAGAAAACTAAAATAAATATAATATCGCCATATTATATTAAAATTCTCGGTGTTATTTGTGAATAATGTATATATGTAAAAAGTTCATGTCTGCATAACATAACATAAATGACGTTGGCTGTTACCGAGATATGTTATGACATATGGATGGTCTTACATTTGCGTGGATGAGTTTTTCATGAATTAAATTTACAAAGTGGTGCCCGTGCAAATGTTTTAGTGAACATGTTTTTTAACCACGTAACTACTGTAACTTCCTGGTGGACATGAGTTATGGAGTCTCCTCACTAACACCTCATGAATTATTTCCCAGTTACAACAAACAATCCGACAGTAGGTGGGTGAGTTGGTGAGTGTTTGGATGCGATGAATGCAACCGTGTATAAGTTATAGTGGGTGGGTGGTTGGGTGAGTGTTTGGATGCGATGGATGCAACCGTGTAGTGGGTGGATGGGTGGTTGGGTGAGTGTTTGGATGCGATGGATGCAACCGTGTATAAGTTATAGTGGGTGGGTGGGTGTTTGGATGCGATGGATGTAACAGTGTACTGGGTGGGTAGGTGGGTGAGTTTTGGGATGCGATGGATGCAACAGTGTAGTGGGTGGGTAGATGGGTTGGATGCGATGAATGCAACCGTGTACACATACATCCAGACAACACTTTAATTTTCCATGCATTTCCATCCAATCTAGGATGGATAAAGTGGAGATTCACGGAAGCTGTCCACACGTACGATGGATCATTGGTTTATTTGCATACTAACGAACACACGACACAGACCACCTCCCGTGTTTCTCTGCCGTGGAAGCAAAAACACAACGTAGCAAACAAAACAATATAAATATGTACAAAAAGAACAGCTTGCGTTTGTACCACTTGATCAATCCTTTTGTTTCTTTGTTGTCAACATTACATTACATAATTTTTAATCCAGTCTGTCTCTTTCTATTTGCCAGTCTCTCTCAAACTCCTGTCAGACCCATTGGTGTGAGACGTATGTACAGTACAGTATATCTGCTGTAAAATTCAACATCGCTCGTTACAAATGGTCCTTTTGTTTGTCCCCCAAGACTGTGACGCTGGATTATGAGGAGAGGAGAAAATAATACCATGTAACCAGAAGCCTTGATAATAATGTTGTTGACAGCGATTCACCCTGTTAAACTTTTTCGATTCAGTGATTTGGAAGACCTAGCAGAGCGAACGTACCCTTGTCAAACAATAAAGATAAAGAAAAGGCCTCTCGTCGTGTTGCTCTTTCCAGCATCACATAGCGAAAACTTTGTTGTTGTCCTGTGAAAGTTACGGTACAATATATAGGAGTTAAATATAGTATTTATCCATTGCTGCTCAGAATACTAAAGGATTATATTTCGTTTTACATCAGTTATAAAGGCAACTCTTTATATTCTACCTGGTCAATTTTCGCAACGTTTAGATAAAGGGATAGGTAAAGTAAATAAACAAATAGATTGATTGATAGATAGGTAGGTAGAAAGATATATATATAGATAGATTGATAGCTATGTAGATAGATAGATAGATAGATAGATAGATAAATAGATAGATAGATAGATAGATAGATAGATAGATAGATGGGCAGATAGATAGGCAGATAGAAAGATAGATATATAAATTGATAGATAGATAGGTAGATATAAAAAGCTAGTTGATTAGGATGAAGTATACAATGACTTGCGTTGCACGACACAGTTAATGAAGCTTTGGTGTATTTAGAATGTTATTAACTCTTTCATTGCGTTATTACCCAATTACGAGTTTTAGCAGACTGCCTTGTGGTTGTATTTATATGCTTAGAGAAACTTCTAAATATGAGAAAGTTCAAACGCATCTTCATTAACTTTCACGTTACATGATGACACACTTAATTATAGCCATGGGGAGCTGATGAAAAATAATTAAAATGTTACTTATACTGATATGATGTTGATAATGATGTTGATGATGATGTTGATGGTGATGATGTAAAGTCTTGTGTGGGTGTATGACTCTTAGTGTTCTTTCAGTGGGATTGACTTAATTAAACTCTGGGGATTGACATGAGATCCAGGACAACACATAATAACAAACACGTGTGGTTGCAAATTATGTTGTTGTAGTTTTGATCCCACGTATTACCCTCTTGTCCCGACCCCCTGCACCTCCCCCTCCCCACCCTTACCCACCCATCCACACCCACACACACACCTATTTTAATGAGTTAACATGTTTCTTCTGCACACACACAAACACACACACACACACACACAGACACACACACACACACACACGCTTGCACAACACACACACACACACACGCTTGCACAACACACACACACACACACACACACACACACATTCTCTCTCTCTCTCTCTCTCTCTCTCTCTCTCTCTCTCTCTCTCTCTCTCTCTCTCTCTCTCTCTCTCACTCTCTCTCTCTCTCTCTCTCTCTCTCTCTCTCTCTCTCTCTCTCTCTCTCTCTCTCTCTCTCTCTCTCTCTCTCTCTCTCTCTCTCTCTCTCTCTCTTCAACTATGACTCCACAACATCTCTGCGTGTGAGGATGATTGAGTGTGTGGTATGAGTGAGTGACACACAATAAGACTCGGACCTCAATGATATTCAGGAAAATATTACACCTTTCATTAGCACTCGAAACTTTTCCCCTTCTCTCCCTCCTTCGTTGTGGGGTGGAAGGGAAGAGGAGAGAGAGAGAGGGAGGGAAGATATTGTTGTTGTTGTTGTTATTGTTGTTGTTGGTGTTGTTGTTGTTGATGTTGGTGGTGTATTGGTAAAAGGTTTGTTGTTGGTGGGTGTGTTTGTGGTGATGGTGTTGTGGTGTAAGTGATTGTTTAAGTTATTGTTGTTTAGTTAAGTTGTGGTGGTGGAGATTGTGGGTGGTGGTGATAGGTGGTGATTGTGGTGGTGGTCGTGATAGTGAGTGTGGTGGTGGTCGTGTTGGGTGGTGGTCTTGGTGATTCCTGATTTTTTGTATTTTTGTATTTTTTGTTTAAGCTGTGGTGGTTGGTGACTGTTAAGTTGTGGTTGTCGTGGTGGTTGGTGATTGTTAAGTTGTTGGTTGTCGTGGTGGTCGATGAAGTGACTATTGCCTTCTTTATTGGGGCACTGAACGAAACACATGCTTGATAATCTTACTGGGAATAAGTGCATGTGCTTTGTTGTTGTGGAATTGGCTATAAAAGTCAGAAAGAGTGTAATTATGGAAATGAATGTGGTAGTAGAAAATTGATTATGAGAGTGGTAGCCGAATAACGCTGGAAATGAATATGGCTGTGAGAAATGATGAAGATATTGATAGTGATTGTAGTTGTGAAGTGTCTGACTGTCCTAGTGATAATGAAAGTTTCTATAGGAGTGAAAGTGACTGTGGCAGGGAGAGTGAGTGACTGTTGTTGTGCGAATAGTGAGAGTGCAGGGTAGTGATAGTGAGAGTGCAGTGTAATAGTGAGAGTGAGAGAGCAGTCTAGTGATAGTGAGTTTACAGTCTAGTGATAATGAGAGTGGCAGTCTAGTAACAGTGAGGTGATAGTGAGAGTGAGAGTGATGTCGATAATGATGATTCTTGTTTTGGGTTTTGGATAATGAGACAGTGATTGTGACCGTCTGTGGCTGTATTGTATTCGTTTTTTGTCTGTTTTTCTCTGTGTCTGTGTGTGTGTGTGTGTGTGTGTGTGTGTGTGTGTCTGTTTGTGTGTGTGAGTGTGCAGCTGTTCTCGTAAAGCAATTGAAGATCATATAGTGGATTTTTAACCGAAAGTGGCAGGAATGTTTTAGTGAAGGTGGTCTTTTTTGTTCATTTATTATTATTATTTATTTTTTTCGTATATTATTATCATTATCATTTTTGCATCGATTGGAACTAAGGAAGAAGAATGAATCTTTACACACACAAACAAACCAGTAGGCTAAACAGATGCATTGGACGCCCTCACGCATTACTGGACACACACACACACACACACACACACACACACACACACACACACACACACACCTCAAGTAACTCACACGCAAACGAACACACCATGACACACGCACGTCACTGTATATACCTTGCACGAACATCACACACACACACACACACACACACACACACACACACACACACACACACACACACAGTCTTTCAGAAATATTTGGGTTGGCATGCTTTCAACAAATGATAAGGCTACTGATTCACCAGACTCTTGATGCCACCAAATTTATTCCCTACTGGAGGACTGAGGTAATCTGTTTATTTTCATGTCATAAGTATAGAATTTAGAGGAATTAGATAACCCACAACTCGTCCACAACAAAGGGTCCTCTAAAACTGTCGGTGTTGTGATAGATAAAGCTCTCAATATTTTTATCTTCATCCATCACATGCAGTTTTTTCAAATTAATTTATTTACTCTTTTTCACACTCCCAAACACCTTCATTTCTTTTTACATTCTCTCACTTTTTTTTTCCAGTCACAGACGCATGTTCAATTTCAGCCCCCACCCACCCACCCACCCCCACCCTCACCTTCCACCTCTCTTGTATACACCTCTCAAATACTGCATAAGACCCTAGTAATCGTGTATGAAAATAGGAGTAGCCTTCTGATTCCTCCTGACCATACCACGAAACAAGCTCCTTCCATACAGGTGGTGTTTCGTGGCAATAATTGAAGGACTCGCTCACCTCCAATATTCTGACTACATCACAGGGTCCCTTAAATTTAGTAAGCTGGAGACACTGGGTTGGTTCAGCGACCTCCACTTCCCCTCGGACACTCCTCCTCGGCGGCGGTGATTTGCAGGTTGTGGGTGGTGTGTCGGTGAAATTTTTCTTGTACCCGAGTACCTAGTGCTTGGGTGAGGGATATTAACACTGTAGTGGTAATGCAGCGACGGACGGAAAGGTAAACAGATTTCTCCCTCCTTTCTCTCTCTCTCCTCTTTACACTTCATTCTTAATTCGTTTTTCTGTCATTTTTATTGTTATCTTACATTCTCTTCTTACATTCTCTTTCTTTACTCTAGATTTATATTTTATTTTTCTTCTTGTCTGTCTATATGTTTATAGTTTTGTTTTCTCTATTTGTTTGTCACTTTATCTATACATATAAAAATTTACCCTTCTCTCTCTTTTCTTTACTCTCTATTTTTCTTTATCCTATTTTCTTTGTTACTTATATTTATCTTTCTATACTCAACATCTTTCTTTATTTTAATTTATAGCCTGTTTATGTATTTACCAGTTTATAAATTTCTATCTCTATCGGTTTATCATTTCATCGATCTATATAACACTCATGTATATCTATATATAATAATTATCACTGTTAAATTTTCCCCTTCCTCTACCCTCTCATTTTCTACTCTTAATTCCACATTTCTTCACTCAGCATATGTTCCCGTTTATTCTTTCTTTCCCTTTCTCCTACTTTTATCTCAGTTTCTTGTCCGCGTCATCTTCTCCCTCCCTTGTATTTCCATCTCTCTCTCTCTCTCTCTCTCTCTCTCTCTCTCTCTCTCTCTCCTCTCTCTCTCTCTCTGAGTTTTCATCTCCCGTCCCATTCCTCTCGCATTCAGTCGGTGTGACATTTTAATCTTGCAGCACCTCACACACACGCACTCCCACACGTAAAAGACACACACGCACACATATAACACACACACACACACAAACATACACACACATACACTCACACATACACATACACACGAACACACATACTCACACACACGTTCACACATACGCATACAACCTGAAGGAAAATTTACTGGAAAGGTGTGTAAACAAGGAGAGAAAAAGAAAGTAAGAGACGGACGGAGGAAAGGAGTATAGAAGAAAACATGTGTAGTGGAGGAAGGAATGATGGGAGAGATAAAGTGAAGAAATGATGCATGATATAGGAAGGTGGAAAGGGAAAGAATGAATAATGAATGGAAGGAATAAAGGGAATAAGTCTTAATAAATTGATTGGGAAAAGTGATGGAGGAAGGAATAAAGGAAAGGAAAATATAATGAATTGGAGAAAGAGAACTGATGGAGGAAGGAATAAAGAAAAGGAAGGAATAATAATAGGACAAGACTTAGTAATAGAGAGAGATACAAGAAGGATTAACTGGAAGAGATTGATGTTTCCTGGTGCCTCATATTTACTTAATTAATTAAAGTGTTCAGGAGCAAATGATTCCTCTAAAATATTCCAAGCAACAGGCCACCGTAATTAATATTAATCTGGTCCTGCTACCTAGGTGACTGGCATACTTTGGAGGAATCAAGGCACTCTAATATAGTACAAAGAAACAGACACTATCCCCTATACGTTCAGCCGTAAACTTGGTAGATGGACAGACAATTCACACCCCATTGTTGACCACAGAGGGCGTGACCATAACAACACACTGGCTATAAACAGTGAAGACAGTGTGTGTGCGTGTGTGTGTGTGTGGTCATTGTTCTCATTGTGGGTTATATTTATCTTGTATCTCTTAATCATAATATAATCTTCGTGCTCCTGACGGCTGTTCTGGTCATCATCATCATCATCATCATCTCTGGGGTTGTTGGTGTTGTTGTTGTTGTTGTTGTTATTGTTGTTGTTGTTGTTGTTGTTGCTGTTGTTGTTGTTGTTGCTTCTCACACAGTCATATTAGGTGTCCTTGTAATCAGCTTCTGGAACGTCATTTGGAGGTGCATGTAGTACAGTCACGGTAATAGTTTCTTGCCACTCGCTCGTGAGATTTCAAGCTGATGGAAATAATTTTCGTAGTGTGTGAACCGTAATTATCGACTTTGTTGCATAATATTATAGTAGAGAACAGGTTTTTATTATTATTATTTTTATTTTT
>JAWZYT010002177.1:45000-47500 GCA_034508575.1 Petrolisthes manimaculis | reverse complement strand
TGAGGAGAGTGGCAATGAAATGGAGGGAGTGCCAGGGTGAGGGGACATGGCTAGAAGGAAGAGAGTGGAAGTAAGGCAGAACCAAGAGTTTAAGAGGAAAGAGCTACTGTACCGTGTTTACTGAGGGGAGATTAGCCCCCCTTCTCTTTCTCTCTCTTTCCCTAGCTTTCCTTTAGTGTGTGTGTGTGTGTGTGTGTGTGTGTGTGTGTGTGTAAGTGAGAATGGACGTATGATCTTGACTGGGCTCCTGTAAGACAGAATATGTGTGTTAATGTGTAACAAGAGAGAGAGAGAGAGAGAGAGAGAGAGAGAGAGAGAAAGAGAGAGAGTCACATCAGGTCACATGGAAAACAGGCGACTTATCGGTGAGGGGCCGTGAAGGGAGGGGGAGCTAAATATGGCCAATTAGGGAAGCTCTTTTGTCCGTGGGGAGGGGTAAGGGAGGCAAGACGAAGAGAGGAGAGAGAGAGAGAGAGAGAGAGAGAGAGAGAGAGAGAGAGAGAGAGAGAGAGAGAGAGAGAGAGAGAGAGAGAGAGAGAGAAATGTTACAGAAAGGCTGAAAAGGAATGTTTGAAAATTATGTAAAGATGACAATTATGGGAAAGATGAAAATAATGAAGGTATTATTAAAATGTGTCAAATGTATTAAAATAGATGTTATAATCAGTGGAAATTAATTACGAAGATGTAATATTATAACAAAAGGAAAACAAAGATGGAAAATAAAAGAAAGAATAGAACGAAGAGAGAGAAAAGAGGAATGAGAGGAAAATTGGTTTGCCAACGAGGGAAGGATGAAAAGGGTATAGAAATTATAACGAAAGAAGGGAAGAAAAGCATAAATGGGAGGTAAAAGAGAAAAGAAATAAAGGAAAAAATGAAGAAAAATGAAATAAAAAACACGAGTGGAAGAAAATAAGAAGGTAAATGAAAGAAGAAACACAATTATAAGAAAAGTAGAAGGTAAATGAAAGAAGAAAAATAAGTGGAAGAAAATAAGAAGGTAAATGAAAGAAGAAACACGAGTGGAAGAAAAGTAGAAGGTAAAATTGAATGAAAATGAAATACTACTAATGAAAGTGTTAGTGGAAGGTGAAGACACTATTCCCAAACTGCACTTGTGTTGGCTACTATAAATAATTAACTTATTCCTTCATCACACTACAGGGATGCTGATGCTATCTCTCTCTCTCTCTCTCTCTCTCTCTCTCTCTCTCTCTCTCTCTCTCTCTCTCTCTCTCTCTCTCTCTCTCTCTCTCTCTCTCTCTCTCTGTCTGTCTGTCTGTCTGTCTGTCTGTCTGTCTGTCTCTCTCTCTCTCTCTCTCTCTCTCTCTCTCTCTCTCTCTCTCACACACACACACACACACACACACACACACACACACACACACACAGAAAGGGTTGGAGGGGGTGTCAGAAGAGATTAAATGGGGAAACTATACATACAATATTACCAATACATTCATTACATACACACAATTAGCCAGAAGGCAGTACTATAGTTGGGTAATAATAATTTTTTAACCTTTAACCACACACATTATTAGTATGTGAACTTTACATTATCATCGCTGTCGGGTACCACTTACAAAACGTGTAGTGTTATGAATGTGTCAAAGAGATCAGTTATGAAGTGTCTGTGTGGTGTGTGTGTGTGTGTGTGTGTGTGTGTGAGAGAGAGAGAGAGAGAGAGAGAGAGAGAGAGAGAGAGAGAGAGAGAGAGAGAGAGAGAGAGAGAGAGAGAGAGAGAGAGTCTGTGTGATAAGATAGAGACGGACAAACATACAGTCAGTAGATAGGGAGAAATAATGAAAGTATAGAGAAGGAGAGAGAAACAGTCACCTAGATCAGACTTCATTTCAGCCAGAATGGAGGAGATAAAATCCTCACCCACCACCACTACTACCACCACCACCACACGCCCCTTTCCAGTCACTGTAAGCCCCTCACCTGTACCTTTACTTCCCCTCCACCTCCTTTACTCTCCCCCACCTTTACCACCCCCCACTTAATCACCGTGGCTCACAATCGTCGTAGCCATTCAGTGACCCCCATCAACTTTCCCAATCACCGTCCTATTCATGAGCCCCTCCCATGACATCTACCCCCTGCTCATTCTCCCCCTTCAATCACCCCCTTCAATCACCACCATAGCCTCCTCTTATCTTTCCCTCCCCCCCCTCACTCACTCCCCGCCTCCCTCCTTGATCACCTGTCCCCTCCTCATATACACCTTGTCCCTCTATCACCTTATATACCCTTTAATAAAAATAAGGTTAGGGGTGTTGATTGGGGACAGTGTAATGGTAACTACAGGGGTGAAGGAAGTGATGGATGGGTGATGAGAGAGAGAGAGAGAGAGAGAGAGAGAAAGAGAGAAAGAGAGAGAGAGAGAGCAGTGCCAGTGCCAGTGCCAGTTCACCAGTTGTTCCCAGGCATCAGCTGTTACGCCACCTACAGCAAATTTGATCAAAAGTCCGAAGGGAGGCTGCAGCAGTGG
>JAWZYT010002177.1:0-40000 GCA_034508575.1 Petrolisthes manimaculis | reverse complement strand
CACGAAACAAGCTCCTTCCATATTATAGGTGTGTGTTTGTTTCGTGGCAATATTTAAAGGACTCATGTGCCTCCAATTTTATGACTACACCCCAGGGTCCTTAATAATTGTACATAGAAGGTGTGTAGAAACCATCCTGGGTAGGGAATGTTTCTATCCTTCTCTCAGTGTGAGTCATTACCCCGACATGCCCGCCTCCCGCTACCCTACCCCCGACATGCCCACCTCCCGCTACCCTACCCTACCCTACCATCAGTTGGGTCTTCTCGTTTTCCCTCCTTTAATTGCCTGCCATCATAGCTACTTCTCCCGCTTAACTGCTGGTCATTAGAGACAGGCAGGCGTTGTAGTCCCCTCCTCCTCGTATCTGTCCTGTCTCCCCCCCCTCCTTGGTTGTCCATCTAGGTTTTTAGAAATGTCTTACTCTATGCTTATCTTTCTCTTTCTCTTTTTATATCGTACTGTATTTAATTGGCTATATTAATATTTTCATTATATTTCTAAACATTATTTTTAATCGTATGTATTATATGAACTTATGAATACAGTCATCTTGAATCCTATAATATATGAATTACAGTTATCTTGAATCCTATAATAGTTAGTGGTGCCTCCATGAATACACAGTTACCTACAGCTGGACACGATACTTTTTAAAAGACGAAGGACAAATGCTTGAAAAATAATGAATAGAGAGAGACATTTAAGCATTGCATAGGACAGGTAGTTATAGTGTGACCTATTAAGGGGAGAATATACTTTAGGGATGTTGGAGTGCCTTGATTCCTCCAAAGTATATCAGAAAATAGGACCAAATTAACAAAAGTAATGGTGTTTTGTTGCTTGGAATAAGTTGGAATAATTTATTTTCTCCAGATTTACCAACACTGTACTTCCCCCTTAATAGTTTGTAAATAGTACTTATGCAGTCACCAAAAAGCAACTGAATAGAAGACACAATATTTACACATAATATTTACACACATCTTCCTTCCACCAACAGCGGCGCCAGAATTCCTAGTGCGGCCACAAGATGTCCGCGCCTCTGTGGGGTCCTCGGCGGCCTTCGAGTGTCTGGCCGTGGGTCGTCCCACTCCCCTGGTGGTGTGGAGCCGCAGGGACGACCACAACCTCCTGCTGCCACGTCAGGACACGCCCTCGGGGGAGCCAGACGACAGCCCTAACCTGTGGGTGAACGCTGAGGGCACCCTTATCGTCAACCAGGTAAATAATGAGGAAAATATTGTTGTTTTTTCTATACCTCAACCTCGGGACAAATCCAGTTCTTGTGCTTCATAATTATAACCAATAACTAAACTAGAACAATAGAATAATAGTATCACCGGCTGACGGAATTAAGGGAATAGTCTCATATGTTGCTGATTCCCCCAAACCCAGTCATAAAATACTTTGGTACACATGTAGACAAGGAATTCTGTGTTGTAATCGTAATTTGGAGGGAATCAGTAATAAGGCTCCATTTGGGCTAAAAAAATACCACTACTCCCTTAGAACAGTAAAGTGCTACAACAGGTTTATAACTAACTGAGGTAAGATCTGCAGGTTGTGTTTCTGTGTGTGAGTTTTACAATTGGAAATGGAGGGGGAAGCAAAGGAAAGAAAAGGGAGAAGTTTAATCAAATCCGAAATGTAGAGCGGCAGTTTTTTTTATTTATTTAGTGTTTTTGTTATTTGTTGACATGGTGAAAAATAAAAAAGAGATCGGAGCTAGCTTACTATATGGCACACCAAAGAGAGAGAGAGAGAGAGAGAGAGAGAGAGAGAGAGAGAGAGAGAGAGAGAGAGAGAGAGAGAGTAACATTATAGTAGTAAAACGACGTACTTCGTCATAAAGACGTATACCAGTAGCATGGCCAGAGAAAGGTGATGAGATCCAGAGTATCCCTCATATATATATTTTTTGTATATGTCAGTAGACCTATGTATAATTATATTTTATTTCTATAGGTGACACGAGAGTTGGCTGGTTGGTACAGTTGGCTGGTTGGTACACGTGTGCGGCGGTGTCAGCTGCTGGCTCATTGGTGTCACATGCCAAGCTGGACGTACCCGCCCCCACCCTGCACCCCCCACCTGTCATTGCCGTGCCCCCCCGCAACCTGACCGTCACCCCCCACTCCCTGGCCCTGTTTACGTGTCAGGCGCAGGGGGACCCGGCGCCCAGGGTGACGTGGAGCAAAGAAGATAGAGCCCTGCCACAACACGACGACAGGTTCACTATGGTGGACTCTGGCACTCTGCAGATTAGTGGTGAGTGTGTGTGTGTGTGTGTGTGTTTGTTTTGTGTGTGTGTGTGTACTTCATACTCTGACGTATATCCTTGACACAGTTTTTTTTTTATTATAGTTATGTTAATATTATTATTTGCTGTAAAGTCCTCTCCTACCACTCTAACCCATTCTCTCCCCACCATCTATCTAACACCTCTCTTTCCCACAATCTAACCCCTCCTCCCCACCACTCTAACCCCTCCTCCCCCCACCACTCTAACCCCCCTCCTCTCCCCACCACTCTAACCACTGCCCTCTGGAATATAAGGCCTGAGCGATGGGTGGTGGGCTTGGCGATGAGTCATCTCCTGTTGGCTGTCAACTACTCAGTATAGGCCGCGTGTTCCCACTGAATATGTGTATTTGCACATTTTAAACCTTGTGAGAGAGTCTATTTATGTATGTACATTCAGTGAATGAAACTGCAAGGCGACTTTGTATCCGTCGAGTTTGGAAAGGCAAAACGTTAGTCTTGTCTTATAAATTTTCAATGAGTATGTTATAAAAGCACTTGTAACCTAACCATTGGAAGAAAACATTGTTTGTCATATTTTGAAGATGTTTCCTATTATATTAAAGTATTTTGCACTGGTGGACCATAATTAACGTTAAGCATCCTGAGAAAGGAATTTGCCATAGAAACAAGTATGCCATTCCACTAACATTAAATGATGAAAATATTTTTTTTAAGTAAATTTCATGTGTGGCTAGAACTTTGGAATAAATTACCTGGAAATGGAGGAAACCTTCACTGCTTTGAACACACAACCAGTACAATAATGGAGGTTACAAAATATTGTATAGAAAAACTAAGTATGAAATATGTTTTGCCTGAATATTTTAGACCTATTGACGAGAAAATAGATTTGATGAATACCGTCGACTTTCTGGGTGTAACAATATTTCATTGAGGTATTTTTTGAGAGCGAAAAAAAAAATAGGTTAATGTCTGTTCTCAGATTACCATTTCACAATAAGGAAATAGAACTAAGGAATTTTGATGAAACAAACTGAGACTGTATGCAAAACCTGGACTCGGTGAATGTAGTAATTTAATATTGATATAAATCAAGACGTTATTGACCAATGTATGGATCTCCTGCCAGTTATCACATATCTGGCTGGTTATTGTGTTTATGCTGTTGTAAAAAAGATGAAGTGTACCGCATGCAAACACCTACTCAGTTGTCAAGGATCAAAGAAGAACTTACCAGATAACAATATATATATATATATATATATATATATATATATATATATATATATATATATATATATATATATATATTATATATATATATACAGGGTATTAGTAGAGGAGGACTGATATATCCACATGAGTCAGTGGTTAATGTTGTAATGTTTACATACTTAACCATTAACAAACTCGTACAGTGTCCTGATTTTATTAAATCCATCAGTCAAAAGAATTTAGCCACAGATATTACACTGAATACCCTCACTGACAATGATGCCTTCTTGCCCGTAAATGACTGTGTAATGGGACACAACATAGAAAAACTCCAGAAAATGATAATATATTCATCCTCCAATGCCTTAATTATTAAATAATTATTGTGCAAGATTCAACGACAAAATTTGTAATAAAAAGACTATTAAAAAAAGAAAATTGGAAACCTTAACAAAATAACATGGGTCTGTAATCAGCAGTATTAAAATATGTTTGAATAAACATTGTTACCCTCCCCAAGTCTTTCAGCATTTATTTTCCTCCATTATACTTCAAGATTACTTACATCAGCCAAGAGTAAGGGATACTGATATTGGAAAATACGCTAATACATAATTATTTACTAAGTCAATGATATTTATTCGGTATAAAGATGACGAATAACAAAGAAATGTTATTTTGTGAGTGGGAGACGCAGCGACCTGACAGCCAACCAGTGATGACTCAGACTTTGAGCGCTCAGGCCTTATATTCCAGAGGGCATTGCTCTAACCCCCTCCTCTCCCCACCACAGAAGTAAATAATGAGGACGCTGGCCGCTACACATGCTCGGCCACCTCAGACACTGGCACCACCATCGTCAGTAGCTTCCTGCAGGTGGTGGCCCCAGACAGTGCTGCCGCCGCCCGCACTACACCTGCACCCGACCCCAGAGACCTCCCTGGACCCCCCTCGACCCCTACACTCCGGGCCCGTAACGCCACCTCCCTCACACTGGGCTGGGGGGCACCTGAGGAAGAAGGAGCCTCGCCCATTACCAGCTATATTCTCGAGGTACACACAGTGGATTGTTTAGGATTTTTAGTGTATGTGAAATATTCTGTGGTGTATTTTTGTTTTGTCTATGATACAACTAAGCCTGTGTGTGTGTGTGTGTGTGTTCAACATTGTATGTGCGTTCAACATTGTATGTGCGTTCCTCCCTGTATGTGTGTTTGTGTTGCAGCTGTGGGGAGGTAGTGGGTCGTGGCGTCAACTTGAGGAGCACATCCCTGCCAGGACCTACACCATCACGGCACTCAAGCCCCACACACAGTACCGTGCTGTTGTCAGGTACGAGTAGATTAAAGTTTATTGATAAGACCTATTGATTCTGACAAACTAAACCACAACTCAGAATCCTCGCTTTTATGTTGAGGTACTTATAGCTTTGATGTGACATACTTTAGTTGGGTACGAACGAATGAAAGAGGAAGACTGTACCAGGCCAGAGAGCTCTATACCACAAAAGAGGCTTCGACTCAGAGGAGGGACAACACACACCGAGGAAATGAGGGATAATGAAAGTTAGAAAAGATATTGTCTTGGGTCTGAAGGGTCTCTGAAGCCATTAAAGTATTGTCTACATCCTTGCAACCAATACTGTATAGAAACTGTTTGCACAAATTTCACTATTATGGGTCTGTTAAAAAAGGTGTAACGGTATTCAAAATTTTACTTTTAACTTTCAAATAACTCCCATATAAGTTTTATATGATTGAGATCATTTAGTTCCTGGTGCATTTATTCAATCAAATTTTGTGCTTAATGCCCTATTTACTCTTATGGAAACGCTTTTCATAAATGAATATATGCCTCAGTATACTATTCTCTATGTACATGTTAATGCAAATGAGTGAAAATATAAATTGAAATATGAATAAATACATAGATAAAATGTGATAGAAAGTCCCACTCAATTCCAACTATTCTCATTAACATCTATCCCACATAAAAAGATAAAGTTCTAAAGTTACATTTACTTCCCGCTTATTACTCACGCTCATTTCTTAACCTTTTACTTATTGCCTTTCAACATGCACAGTAATAATAACATGAATAATAATATAAATGAATACTGTATTGTCCTCCTCACTACCCACCACAATAACCCCTTTAACTTCCCACTAAGCCTGTCATTACCATCCTTCCCCACAGAGCAATGAACATGCATGGAATATCTGCTGCCTCTCTGGTGTCTGCTCCCTTGGTGACGGGTGGGCGGCGGTCAGCTGAGGGTGGGGATGAGCAGGACGATGATCCCCAGGTGCGGGCGGTCCTCTCACACCCACTCGTCACCCTCCTTCCACCCACGCCCGTCTCATCTACCTCCATGAAGCTCACGTGGAAGGTAAGGTCATCCTCGAGTGAAGTAGTTCATTACTGGTCAAGTTAGTGATGGTATTCTTGAGCCAGGTGACATTTAATTATTATGGGCAATTTTCAGAAAGGAAACATATATTAACTGAACATTGGAGATCATTACAGGGACTCAGTTCGTTCATTTTACGATATTATAACAATAATGGATAAATATATTACATTAAGATTTAAGTAAGTACTGTTTAAGGAGGAACATTCATGAACCTGATTTCATTAAACTTCTTTGAAAAAAAAAAAGTTATTTTGAAAATTGATGACTTAAAATGAAGTCGTAATATGTCATGGGCTACTATTGTTATTGTATTATTGACTGTCTTTAGCTGTAATCGCAGGTGGTTTTTGACAACCTTAAAGAATGGGAGTTCCAGGGAGCATTACAATCATGGCGGAATCACTGGGGACAGACTTGTGTATCGCTTCCCAAATCTGCATTTTGTAGTTGTAGTCAGGGAACTATGTTTTTGCACTTCATACATTTTCTTCACTCCTTCCATCAGGTGCAAGAGTTCAGTGAGTACATGGAAGGCTTCTATGTGAGGTACCGTCCTCTGTCCTCTGAGGTACACCATCACCACCACCACCGCCAACAGTTCCTAACACAGACAGTACAAGAGGGAAGGTCCAGCCCTCCTGATGCCACCACAGTCACTGACCTACACAAGTACACCGAATACGAGTTCTTTGTGGTGCCTTTCCATGGGGATATTCACGGCCACCCATCAAACTCGAGGCTTGCCCGTACCAAGGAAGATGGTTAGTATAAGGAGGAGGGATATTATAATCTGGATGTATGGCTTTCCCTGACCAAAATATTATATTCCCATTTTATCAGTGAAACTAGATCCAGTATTGTAAAAGTCTTCTATAAAGTCTCCAGGAATGTTAATGTCCCTTTGTCATGATACTTTATGGTGTGTGGTAAAGATCTAGTTTGCCACTTTACTGTTTTCCATCTATATTACTGTACACACACTTGACTTCTTCTCTTTACAACCCTTCCCTACCCAAACTAAATGGGTTTGTGTTGAATAATTTGTAACTGTAACCTTCAAGTGTATTATAAATATCCAACATTTTTTCAATAAACTTTAATTCTCCACCCACCCTAAGACCCAGATAGTGGAAGAATGTTTGTGATCCACGAATGAGGGTCACGTACATACTGAGTGAACCCCAATACTCGTAGATTACAGTAATAGATCCGTTGGCTTATCTCTATCGTACAGTACCTACGGCACCGCCATCAGGAGTGGAGAGCCTGGTGTTGAATCATACAAGTGCAGTGGTGTCATGGAGGCCGCCACCACGTGCACACACCAATGGGCAAATCGTGCGCTTCTCTCTGTGGCTGTTCATTAACAAGACACAACCACACTCCAATCTCACTGTGACAGGGTCCCAGTTCAGCATCACCCTCCAGAACCTCACCTTTGGCTCACACTATACTGCCACTGTTGCTGCTCACACCAAGTAAGTCTAAGTCCACGTTGTATATCGTAGTAAGGTTGTGGTACATATCCCCAGCATTCCTGTGTCTGCACTTAGTAGTCGTAGAAGAAATGTTAACAAGTTGTAGAGCTCGTAGCAACACTACGCCTGAGCATAAGTGTTTTTGGTGTTAGTGCTCACTATCACATTTTTATTGTGAAGTATTGTAAATGCAGAAGTGCAGGGGACGGGTTATACAGTTGTCAAGTGTACCACCTGGCCCACTGTGGGTTTCATTCGCACATTTCTATCCAACAACTTTGTGAAATAAGATTTTATATAATAGGAATTGTGATTAGTGGATTTGTTACAAGTCAGCAGTTCACTAGTATCAATACCAGTTACACAAAGCGTTTATTCAATAAGCAATGCTCTGGTAAAACATATGATTATAATATCCATGTGGTATTCTTTACTTGTCAGGTGTACAAGTACAATACAAAATTCCATACCTCCTCCAGTATGCTTGCAGAAGTACTGCATGTATATCGCTCCCATAATGTGTCCCTACATGTTATAAACCTACAATACAATATACGTGTTGATAATAATGAGTAAATAATGACACTCAACATTCTCCTGCAAAATCATTATATACTTATGGCCGTTATGGGCACTAATGATTGATTCACATTGACAAATATAATGACAAATTTTGATGAGCCACGTCAATATCATTTCATCCTAAATCCCCGACTCTTTATAATTATGGGAGCAATATATTTTTAAAAGTTTGTCCAGGGGGGATTGAAAATAGCCATACTAATGCAGAGTAAAAAGGGGGTCGGTGTGCCGGAAATATCCATGTATATATATTATATGGTGTGGCCTCATTCATTACGTTGAGTTATTTTCCCTATGTCATGTTTGTGTCCTATTTCCATTCCTTATTTTTTTCTTTATTTTTTGTTTTATTTTTCTACTCGTCATTCCTTCTTCCATTACTTACCCATTCTGTTCATTCACATTACTCGCTCCTTTCTTTCTCCTTCTACCCCCTTCCCTCTCAATCATTCTTTTATTATTGTTTCTCCCTTCTCCTTCGTCCCCTCCACTCCACGTCCATCCCAACCATTTCACCACCTCCCCTCCATGCCCACCACTCCACCTCCCCTCCATTCCCACCACTCGACCTCCCCTCCACCACCTATTCATCCCCTCCATTCCCTCCTCCCCTCAATACCGTCACTCCACCTCCCCTCCATCCTCATCCATCCCACTCCTCCCCACCTCTTCTACACTCCCTCTCCACCTTACCACCTCTTCTCCATTCACTCCCTTACTCACCACATCTTCTCCACTCACTCCTTCACTCACCACCTCTTCTCCACTCACTCCCTCACTCCTCACCTCTTCTTCACTCCCTCCCATCCTCCACACCTCTTCTCCACTCCCTCCCTCACCACCTCACCTTTGCGTCACATCACCAGGGCTGGTCAGGGCCCCACCAGCGGGGGACACACGTGGCTTCAGGACCCCTCGGCCACGGTGGGTTCAGACGAGGCCCGCCGCGTCACCTCGCCTCTCATGACGGTGCTGAGGGAGACGTGGTTCATCGGTGCTGTTGGGGCGGCGGGATTTGTGGCACTCTCCGTCTTCGTTGCCGTCGTCTTCTACCGTCGCAAGAGGAACGAAAAGCGAGCCATGGACGGTGAGTGGATTGAGTTATTATTATTCTCTGTACATTAATTAAGAATAGAGTATATTATTATTCTCAGTACATTAATTAAGAATAGAGTGTATTATTATTCTCTGTACATTAATTAAGAGTACAGTAGAGTGTATTATTATTCTCTGTACATAAATGAACAAATTATAGGTGTGGGATATATACATTGAATGGCAGACCGAAGGCAAAAGGGCACGTTGGCCAACATAGGATATGATAGATCGATAGTGGGTGTGAGAGTTGAGTGAAATTGAAGGCTGATGATTACCCCATACTGTGCCTGGTAGCAAATCAAATAATGTCATCTGGTAAGTCTTACGTTGTGGTTATTTTGAAGGAGTGCACATTCCTTGATAACAACACAGGATACAGTTCAAATATTGTCCTTGTAGTGGAGTTTTGATATACGCACCTAAGGGTAACTTGAGTAAACATTGGACATCATTCCTCTGGTATATAACTAATTTAAAAACTTAACAAACTACTTCTAATTTCCAGTAAACAGTCACATTAATCAAAACAATTATATCATAAGAGAAATTAAAACATTGGATAGAAATAATTGTATGTTTTTAATATGTATATAGTAACTTTTATGATGTATCCGTAAATGTATGTACGTACTTTAGAGTGACTGATGTAAACACGTGACAAGTTTCCTCTAGTAGTGAGTTAGATTATATTCATTTTACGAATTTTAGCTGCAATTCTTTATTTTTTTGCAAGCTGGATTTCACTTATCAAAAGCAAAACTGTCAAAAGATTACATGCAAATTTGCCCACAGAAAATTAGAAAGGGTAAAAACAGTAGATATTTTTTAGGATTAGTGGTGTTGAGAGAGAGAGAGAGAGAGAGAGAGAGAGAGAGAGAGAGAGAGAGAGAGAGAGAGAGAGAGAGAGAGAGAGAGATAGGGAGGTAGGTAGACGGAAAGAGAGAGAGAGAGAGAGAGAGAGAGAGAGAGAGAGAGAGAGAGGGAGATAGGTAGATAGATAGATAGGTAGGTAGACGGAAAGAGAGAGTGAGAGAGAGGGAGGGAGGTAGATAGATAGGTGAGTTGGTAGACGGAAAGAGAGAGAGGTAGGTAGGTAGATAGATAGATAGGTAGATAGGATAGGTAGACGAAAAGAAGAAGAGTACCATGAAGAGAGAAAAAGCGAGGGTTGGAAAGGGCACTCAGCTAGATTACTCCGTCTAATCACAGTTTTTCACCTGCTCTTCCCTCCTCCTCCCTTGGTCAGTGGCGAGGGATAAAACCATACTGCTGATGATGGAATGGGGGGTGGGGGGGGTCAGGGGGGCTCCTCTCTCCTCGGACTCACTCTTGTTTTTGTCCCTTGCCTCACACTCTTTCTTTCTTTCTCTCGTGCTCTGTGTGTTTCTTCTCTGCTATTCTCTTCTCTCTCTCTCTCTCTTTGACATTCTCTCTCTCTCTCTTCGACATTCTCTCTCTGCCATTCTCTCTCTCTCTCTTTTTTTTTCTCTGCCATTCACTCTCTCTCTCTCTGACATTCTCTCTCTCTCTCTCTGACATTCTCTCTCTCTCTGACATTCTCTTGCTCTCTTTGCCATTCTCTCTCTCTCTCTCTCTCTCTCTCTCTCTCACACACACACACACACACACACATCGAAACACCCTCTTGATTTAGAATTTGTGGGAACTGTTTATGTGAAGCTTGGGGGCCTCCCTCTCCCTGTTCCCCCTGACGAGGTCGTTTAGGCTACACATAAAAGGCGGAGACGGAAGGAGGAGACGAGGGAGGAGGGAAGGGAGGGGAAATGAAGGGAAGCAGATGGATAGATGGATGGATGGATGGATGGATGGAGGGGAAATGAAGGGAAGCAGATGGATAGATGGATGGATGGATGGAGGGGAAATGAAGGGAAGCAGATGGATAGATGGATGGATGGATGGAGGGGAAATGAAGGGGAGGAGATGGATGGATGGATGGATGGAGGAAGAGCGAGGAAAATGGAGGGGAGGAGATGGATGGATTGAAGGGGAAATGAAGGGAAGCAGATGGATGGATGGATGGAAGGGGAAATGAAGGGGAGGAGATGGATGATGGATAGAGAAACAGGGGGGAGTATGTGGAAGAGGGAGGGAAATTGAGGGGAGGAGATGGATGAAGGAAGTATTGGTTGGAGAAGGATGGAAAGAGGGGGGGGAAATAAAGGGGAGCAGATGGATGGATGGATGGATGGAGGATGAATTGGTTTTAGAAGGATAGAAAGAGGAACAAAGCTGAGGGGAGTATGTGGAAAATTAAGGGGGAGGGGATGTATATTATAAAGGTGGTGGAAGTTGGAGTAGGGAAAGAGGGGAATGGTTATAGTAGATAGATGGAGGAAAAGTTGAGTTGAGAGAGAGAGAGAGAGAGAGAGAGAGAGAGAGAGAGAGAGAGAGAGAGAGAGAGATGGAAGAAAACGTGAGAGGGTGTGAATGGAAGAGGGTGGGATTGGATGGGAAAAATCTAAGGAAGATGGATGTGACTGACGCCAGAGAGAGAGAGAGACACACACACACACACACCTCTCTCTCTCTCTGTCAGTCATGAATGAAAAAAGATTCTATCTGGTACACCCCCCCCCCCCCCCATTCCTACTGCTACTCTTTGTTTTGTTTCCCTTCAACCTTCCTTTCCACTCTTCATTCTGGTGGTCTTGCTGCTGCTATGTCACTTCTTTATTTTTCTCCCCACTCCTCTTCGGTTTTCAGTAGGATATTTTTACAGTCAGACATTTTTACACACATTCAGACATACATAGACAATCAGCGAAGTGGATGGTATCACGTGTACAGGATTGTGTCGGCATGTGATTCATTACACGTGTGAAAGAGTATGTATTTGTGTATGTATCTAATAATGTGTATAATACCAGTGTGAGACTGTGAGTACTGTATAGCCCCAGCGACGTGCATGATACAGGGTCGTGCCATCGTTTGAAACATGAATAGTAAGCATGGTGACCAAGAGCTTTCATCAAACACCAGAGATTATCATGCTAGAATACCAGATTACCCTTGACGGACGTGGATGGCTTGGTTGCATTTAGTATCCCCAAGTCTTCCAGGGTTCGAGGGAAATGTAGCTCGAGTAGCTGTGTTGCATTAATGGAGTAATCTGTTTATTCCGCTTGATGGTATTGTTATTGTCGTTTAAGTGAATGAAAAGGGAATGGTCAGAAAAAACATGTAGGAAAAGGAGGAACAGATGAAAAGGAGAAACCTTTGAAAAAAGAAAACTGATCGGCTCAGGTCCAAAGGGGCATCTCCCCTTTGGTGAAAGTCGTTGAAAACAGACTTTACTAACATGGAACACTGTATAGCTACTGACCAGGCCTAACCAAACCCATTATTACCCAACATACAATAAGTAACCAAATGACAAGATTATACTTAACAGAAAGCTAATAGCCTCTCCTAAATAAAAGTCCCTGTCCCTTGAAAGACCTCGATCAGACAAGGGGGTCAGGCAGGAACTCATTAATTCCACCTCACGTTTCAGCTCTCCTAGGGAGGTGATGACCCTTCCTCTTGTGGTCCCGATGGATGTGTGGATGTGTGTGATTAAGTGACCATGAATACGTACATGTGAGTGAAAGATGAGTGGTGAGGAGACTGGGTGCAAAGTTTATAATATCCATCGACTCATATACCGAGCAGACCATAACTTCCAGCCTTAATTTTTGTCAAACTCATTGTTAAACTTCCAAAGTAGGTATAACTTGCACAATTATTACTTAAAGCTACTAGTTGTTTAATCCCTAGCTCAAAACTTTATACATATATGAAACTCAGATCCGTGTATATATTTCTGATCTGAATCAATCTCCTAATTAAAATCCACAGGTTATAAAATGGACAGCCGGAGTGTGAACGGGACAATGACTGGGGGACTGTGGATCGAGCACCGTCCCTGGGGCAGCTCCTCAGGCAACACCACCAGCGACGACAACAAAAACGATGCAGCCACCCCAGAGAAACTACTCAACCTCACCACCGTTGTCCCTGGGGACTACGCTGAGGTGGACGGGCCTGCTGCTCCTCTTATGCCCCAGCAGCAGGCACCTCCCCCAGGGACCCCAGTTGCCTATGCCACCACTAACATTATTAGGACCAGGAATGTAAGTAACACAATCTCCAGCAACTCCAAGAAAACCCATTACTTATATGATTATGGAACTACCATACTCATAGAAAGAATCACTCTGAGAAAAAATATTTCTGAATTTCCTCTTCAGTTTGCATGCTGGATAGGGCACTTGCAAATCATATAGTAGTTTGAATTCACTCACACATCATTAAAATGTCTGTGCTGGCAATAGTTTCCCAGCTGGAAGATTGGCCAATCAGGCCAATGAAGAGGGCCATTAAGCTAGTGTGATAACTATCCCATAGTCAAAATTAAAATCTTGGTACAGTATAATACAGTATTAATGAAGTGTGTTCCATTACAGGGAGAGAAAGTGGACCAGAACATCCCCGTGTATGGCAGCATGTATGGTGATGGCACGTCCATGGACCATCACCATCACCCCATGCGAGAGGACAACCTTGTCCTTTATTGTACTCTCAAAAAGCAGCAGCTCTACAAACCGTCACTCTCCCCAGCTCTCAATGCCAAGCAGGTAAAAGAAAAAAAGTAGTTTCAGTACAGCCGAACCTTGAGAGTTCCAACTTCTTTCCTTTCAGTACAGTGTTCTCAGTTGGCACTCCTACTCCATGGTACCAAGTTTAAATAATAGCCTACTGATGCATACCTGTTGTACTGTGATTTTTGTACAGAGATGTAGAGTCCATTTGGATTTAATATACTGTATGTTTTAAAATTAGACTGGACAGATATATGGACTCAAAGGGATGTGTCAAAATCAGGAGTTGTGAAGCACTGGACCAACAAGCCTTCTACAGTTGCATTCTTATGTTCTATTTCACAGCCTCATGTTGTGATGCAACGAGGGTACATTCCCCCATGGGAGCAGCACGCACCTCCCCCACTACCAGAGAACCCACCCCCTGACCACCATCTCCATCATCAGCAACAGCAGCAGCAACAGCCCACCAACTCCTCACCACCACCCCAGGCCTTCCCCCAGCAGATGTCACCACAGTGGAGGCATCAGTCTCCAATGATCAACAGGGCTATGGTATGCCAAGCAGGTGGACCTTGATATTGTGGATTTCAATAAGTTTCCATGAATACTTTGAACTCACTTTCTTAATTTTGTCACCCTTTCTTTCTCATACTTGTCGCCCCATACCCCAGTTATGTAAATATATTTCCTTTGATCAAATTAAGTTGTTATAAGATTATTCTCATAAGGCTACATATACATATACTGTAAGTGCTTTTAGAAACCACAAATTATCTGCCAAGAATGAAGCATCATCCCAAACTGCTACATATAGTTGTGTTGTAAGCCTATGATTAAATATACCCACATTTCACTTATTCTGAACAATAAAAGCTGAATTTTATTATATTGAAAACCTAATTTTATATTCCAGATTCAAATCTTTCTCAATATATAATCACTTGTTGCTAGTAACAAGACCTACTTTTGGTAAAAAGTTAGTTAAAATCCACACAACCTTTTAACTAATCCTGCTAACAAACAGACAGTCAAACAACTGAGTTAATTTCATGTTTACATTTGATGTAAGTTAATGTTTCCTTTAGGAAAGTATTGATTGAAGAGATGCAAACAGTAATATAAAGATTTTGCATGATGCTTTTTTGGTCTTTTAGTTCTTCTATTATACTTCCTTTTCATGTTTCTGTCTCCTCTCTAACACCCTTTCTTATAGGCTGGAGGAGGTTGCCTTCATGCATGACTTAAATTACCGATCACAAGTTGTTAACAGCCCTCAATCTCTCCACTTATTCTGACCAAGAAAATAGTGACTTACAGACATTAGTGCAAAGCTTTGTTTTGACCTTCTTTGGGTTACGGTACCTATGATATGAACAGGAGCTACTACAAAGTGTAGATTTAACACTTCTTGGCAACTTAATTCTAGTTTTGCCATTACAACCTGGTATCACAACATTTATATTGCAGGTTGCCACTGGTTCACTGCCTCGTCAGCTGAACAAGAGGAAGGCTAGTCCTTCTGTACCCAAGAGGGGCATCAACACTGGTGACTTTGATGTGAACAATGACCCAACCCTCCCACCTCCTCCAAGTGACCTGACCCTCCCTGGCACTCCACCAGCACGTAGGGATGCTGGTCACCCCCTTCAGAACTCGAGTGGTGTGGGTTTACAAGGGCTGCAGGGCCTGAGTGGATCCCGCATGATGGGCACCCCAGGGGCTCCACGTCTGGCCCGAGAATATAGCCCCAGCCGTCTGCCCGACATGTATGGTGGCAGCTCGATCTACCAGGGACCTATTGATGAAGAAGAGGAGCATGAATCTCACTACAATGGAGGCAGTGCTATTTATACAGACAACAGTGCCATGTATGAATCAACTTCTGCTTTCTACGGCAGTATGGGAGAGAAGGCGTTTGCTGCCGACTGCAACAATCCACTTCTGGTTCAACAAAAGTCAACTCCATCAGCCTATCAGCACACCAATCCCAACTCCCTACACAGCCCTCACCACCAGCACAACAACATCTCGCACAACAACCCAAGTAAACAAGTTAATGGAATCAAAGACATGTTGTTACAGCAGAACTTGCCACCTCCTCCAAGAAGTGACTGTATTATACCACCCAGTTCCCAGGCAGTGTCTCAAATGGGTTTCCAGCAGCCACTTTCACACCCACGGTAACCTGCTGTTCCAGACAGACATAAAATATCTACTTAAGGGGGTAACATGTTTTAGCAGGTATAAGGCTATTGATTCCAGTAACCTGGCAAAAGATATATGGCTCAAGTATAGCTGGTGTGTTTTGTGGCAAGTTTGGAATTATCAGTAGCCTCCAATTTGCAGACATATCAACCCCCCTTAACTCCTTAGTCTTCTAGCAACTTAAAGTGAGTAGTGTTTTACTAGTGACATAAATTAGTAACTGTGTTCATGGTGTATCACAGAAGAGTGCGCATTATTGGCTTGTGGATGAATATACAGAGTATGTGCTATGTGAAGTTACATGTATAGTGAAGCCAATATGACCAAACCAATACTGTTAAAAACACTGATGTGTTTCTTTGAGGTGATGTATTTGCTTTTACTATCATAATCAGCAAGTACATAAATGGTAGAGAATTGCTTTAGCTCAGTTCTCTTGAATGTCAAGAACAAATGTGTCTGATAGTTTCTACTATACAGGCTTTGCTCTAAGTTAATTTCCTTAACCTAGAAGTGTGTAAAAGATCTTCCTTAGAGTGATGTGTAATGTGTTCATAATGCGGTGTTGTGTGTGTACGTGTAGAATGTAAACCAACAGTAAATCATTATTTGGCATGGCTAAGGGCATGAAATATATGTGAAATGAATCCCTGTATGAATAACTCTTGATCCAATGGAAAATGGAAGTTTATGGTCACAAAATTCCAAGGGCTTAGTGCAAAACTAGTGTTGAACTAATTACATATACAGTACCAGGAAAATTAGACTACAACTGAAGGCCACTGTGTGCATACTAAGGGAGACGTGTGAATAATTAAGTGTTCATGAGTTTAATAATAGTGCATGTTGAAGCTCAGTACAACAAGGGTTTCCTAAACATGTTATGACACCAGTGCACACCAAAGTCCAAATATGATATTACTGATACAAAAGTCAGTAGTGTTGCTCTGTGGAAATTAATGTGAAGAGGAAAATATGTGAAGAGCAAAGATGCATCAGGGGTTCTATAAGCATAACATGCTTGAGAGGACTATTAAATATTCTAATTATCTTGCATGAAAGTCCCTAATGACTTATAAAACTACTTTAACTCTTATAGTAGCATAAAATGGCATACATACCTCATAAAAAGATTAAGAGTAATTTTTAAAAGGACTCTTGTTACTACGTATATACATATGTACTATGGGCTTGCTAGTGATGAGGTAGATGTCCTATTACGGTAAATCCTCGATATATCGAGTTAGCTGAGGGGAGATGTGAGTCCATAAACCTGACAATTTGGTACCCCCAGATATATAGAACTTGCTGGAATGATGTGTGAGTTGATAAAGCTGAAAGTTTGAAAAGCCAAAGTTGCCCCATGTGCCTCACAAAAAATTGAGAATTATCGAAGCCTGGATAGTACATTGGAGTAAATATAGAACACAGTACTGTACTTTTAATGCAGTGTTGTACTTCTCATGGTATAAAACAATGCTGTAGGCACACTGTACACCAGAGTATGCCACAAGTGCACTTTAATGGACTTAGGACAGTACAATATCACTAAGGCACTATCGTACTGTAACTATACATAACAATAACTCGAGACTCGGTATTGTAAACCTTGCTTGAGTGGTTTAATTTATCCTGGACTGAGAGGAGAGAGCTGTACACTATGGCTGTGCAGCAAATCTTTAAAATGGGAATAATGCGATGGAGTATCAAGATATGATAGCAACACTACACATGCATTAAAAGTTAGATAAAGACTGAGGAGAGAAGTATCATACAACCACATGCATGACTCATACCACCCACACGACTGTATTTGAACAATATGTAGATTGTTCAGTAGGGTCGGAGGTGTAGAAAAATTCCTTATTAACTTTAATGAGGTTCGATATATCGAGGGTTAACTGTCCTTTACCCGAGGTGTCTGCAGTGTGGTGATAGAACAAGTCGATGAGCCATATTCAAGAACATTGTCATGTCGTGCCCAGTAGCACAGTATCACAACAAATCTTGCCATCAGTTTGTATGGCACAAAAGATCCATTCCCAGAAATACATGAAATAAAAATTTCCCTTTAGGAAGCATTTTTAACTGCCTTTGGCTCACCATTAAATGCAATTCACAAAGTTGTAAATTCATAACACTATTCTTGAATACAACCCATCTATATATCCACCACATGTCCTAGGAGCCTCAAGAGAGCTGTAAGGAGGCATCCCTAAAAATACTATATCCTGCTGAGGGAGTCTTCCGGACTATTAGTTCATATTTTACTGTACAGAAAACAAAAAAGTAATTGTGGCCTAAGGTTAATAAGAATTGTGTGTGTTTTACAGCAAGTTTAGAGTACCAATAGTCATCTTGCTCTCATGCCTTGTTATGATGGGCTATTTTCTCTTCTCACACAGTTGTTTGGACTTGTTTGATTTATCTGCTGATGGGTAATTCAATGAAAATTTGTATGTCTCCCTAGGTTTCCTGCATTTCAGACTGAAAAATCAAACAATTCTAATGAAAGGTGTGAGACAAAAATACAGTCCAATATCTTCCAGGTCATTCATATGATATGTTGCTGATGCTAAAGAAAGTTAGGGAGGGAACTAACAGTATAAATGTTGGCACTGTGTAGAGAAGGATCAAGTAGGGTATTATATAGCTTAGAATTAGCGTAGTTTCCTAGTATAGTGTAGTGTATGCTGTGGGTGGAAACTATATTAATTTATTGCCTTTCAGTTAAGAACCCTTAGCTCGTACGTATTGATTGGGATACATCATATGCAGCAGACGATTTTGAAAGATGTTGAGAGTCTATTTCATACATGCTTGTGTTGGGCCTGGACCTGCACCCACTCTTGCTCGTGCAAAGTGGCAGCTGCATTCACCTTCTCAGCCTGGTTTCATTGCCTTTGTTCACACCACCACCTCTCAGCCAAATTATTCATCTGATAAAGCTTATTCATTGACACAAAAAGCTAAAGGTTTGTAGTTATGATGGTACAGTATATTCATTTTATTATTTCAACATAAATAGTTCCTGAATTACTGATTTCTTTAAATTAAGTGAAATGGCTACAGTATTATGACCTTCAGCAAGCAGGAAAGGTTCATGCAGGTATAGTTAGAATTAAACTAAAAGTGTCCCTTCAAGCAAGTAACAGATGGTCAAAATGGACTTAAGGTTTGCCCTTCCAAAGTCTTATTTAAAATGACTGTTTAGTGCTCTTGAAGAAGGTTGTGTAGGAATGTAGGAAGGCAGAAGTGTCTAGTTTCATGTTACAGTAGTACAATAGCGAAGTTTATGAGTAGTAAGACAGTACATGCAGTGGTAGTGGCTAGCAGGAACTGGTTAATGTGATTTTCAATATTTAATGTCCAAATGGGGGTATGAAATTAGCAAGTGATTGAATGTATCCTATGGATGGCCTCGTATTATAAATGCTGGACATATATGTAGGATTATGTATCCTATAGACATGAACAACTTTAAGTGTTTTTGTTCAGCTTGCACTTATCTTATGGTAAGTGCTAATGGAACTATAGATTTGAATATCTGCAATCATGTCCAGCATTTTTCTATTATGAAATTACACTTTTCCAAGACATATCTTTTTAACAGCCTTTGGTGCACAGCAGGTCACTCACTTTTGAACTTCCTCCCAATATTTTATGCCGAAGTTCAGTTTGGAGGTACATGTACTGTTTGCCTCCTCACAAATTACATTATGCTTGTGTTTGCCTTTTAAATGCTAAAGGTACAGTATCATTAAATATTTATTTTATGCAATTGCAGTCTCAGTCACTATGATTTACAGTAATGACATGTGTGCGCTATGCAAATCTGGGAGGTTTAACATAGCACTGCAGTCAACAGTGAGAAAAAAATGAATTATTTTCCAGTACACCATGTAATTCAGGATGACAGCATGCTTCTGTATATTCATAGTGATTTCTGGTATAATAGCTGAAATAGACTAAAAAATAGACTCTAGAATATAGACTGTAAAAGCTATTGTTTCCTTTAATAATTATGGAGATATTTCAGCAGTTTTTGTAGTGTGAACAAAATGCCTTATAATATATTATGTTTGTTTTCACTGCTATGTTCATGGGATGGGAGTCCAGGGGTGAGGCTTGGGTGTGCATGGTAGCCTTTACTTAAGCTAGCTTACTGTGGCCGAGCATAATGGGTGTCGGACTAGATATATTTTGTCCTTAGATACTAATGGTGGTATTACTATAGTAAAGGGAGATACTGCACTACACTTTCCCTTCAGAGTGAACCTGAAAATAAAAAAAGTCACCTGTGTGATTCCTTGGAAGCTAGTGAATGCTCCAAACTTTATCACAAAATGTATCTAGGTATCTATACTGTACAGTACCGTACAGTACTGTACTAAGTTATACGTTTCTCGTCCCATTTTAGAAAAATTCTTAGCCAGAAGTTCACTATTTACTGAAGACTGCCTTCATTTTGAATTGTTTTTTAAGATGTTCATAATTGCCTCTTTTTTTATTCATTGTTTGGGTCACTCCTGACATGCAGATATTTAAGATGACTGTTGTCAATAACCCCAAAACAATTCCTTAATTCTTCCATATTATACGGGAAATAAAGGTACTGTAGATTATTTAATACATGATAAGAATATCTCTGTTGCTCCAGAGGTAATAATACTGTACAGTTGTTTGCAGAACATGTTATATATTTCTCATTTCCAGATGATACAGTCAGTGAAGTGAAAAAAATGTTCAGTACTTTTCCAACTACTAATGGTAGTAGTACTGTACTGTACTTTTATTCAGCATTACAGGACAAGTGCTGTTTTTTTGCTTTGATATCATGACTAATACCAGATGATAATACTCTGCCAGAGTACAATAATAAACACTAAAGGTTACAAAGTAACCAGAGCTTTTCTGGGTAATGTCATAAGCTGCCCAAAATCATAACTGCATTAGGCCTATATGATATCACAGTACTGTACTGTAACATATAATAACAAATCACTCGCACTGAAAGAATTAAGGGGGTTACAATATTATTTGATTATTCATGAGTGACCGATTCCTGCATGCTATGGTATGTAGGCTATTCCTTTAGTGTAGATACTGTTTGTGGCTCAGTTTGGAGGAATCCCTAAATTCCAGTTTACTGCCATCACTGGTCCTATCTATAATGTACTAGGTAACCATTATATAAATAAGATAATGGCATAAACGACTGGTGTGATGTGCAGTATTGTACATATCGGTTTTTGTGATGAAGGGAAAAAACTTGTAATGAGCATAAAACCTTGATACAACATAACTCATGTGCTGTCCTCTCATTTCTAAATCATTATTCTCAAGTCTGTTCTTGTAACACACATCAAACATGACACAATACCATACATTTCTTCTAATTCTTTGACCCTTGCTTCTAACTTGTGATTATTGAGCTGGGATCAGTTAAGTTTAGCCTTTACAATATTGTCTGTAGATAATCACCATCAACTAGAGAGGAACAAGATAGTCTGGAGCTACTTTAACCAACCATCATAATATTATGCTGCATTTCATTTTTGAAATCCTCATAAGCTCATAGAAAGACCTAATACAGTAAAATATTTAATGTGTGTGGAAGGATTTGCTTCTTTGGATGCATTAAGAAGGTAAATTGATCACTTTGTGTGACTAATGGTAAGATACATAAAAAGGGTAAATGTATAAATTTGTGAGATACAATTTGAGTGCACATGGTTCCAGGTGCTATATTTACACAAAGATGTATTTATTTATTTATGTTTTTCTCTCCATAATGGATAACATCCAGCATTATTAATGGATTTGGGGAAAAATGTAAAGTGATTAGTTTTTATAAATACAGTATCTATACAACTGTTACCATCAGTTCTAACTGAACCCGGTTTCACAAACACTGGAAGTTTACTACACTGGCTGTAGAAAACTCACTAACTTAGCAACTGTAAACCGGTCTGACAATACCGAATCTATCATTAAACTATTTGTGTGGCTTTATCTAGTACTACTGTAATAATGGGTTGTCCAGCAAAAAGTCATGAACTAAGCAGTGATGAAGACTAGTGCAAAGGCTCCATGTAGTGTTAATGGAACTAAGATACGGTACTGATTATTATCAACACCTAGCACTTCCATTAAAGTACTGTATTTTTCTTCAATATGTCCCCAAATCTCACTCTCTTGACTTCTCATTTCTGAAAACATTCAGTTGATGAATGATACATATCTTCTTATTACTCTTTATATTCCTATAGGTCATATCTTGATGAACACTATGGTAAGATGAGAACTACTCTAGATTTTTCCCTAGCTGATGGTAAATGCATACAGCTGATATCAGTAAGTTTCATTTAATTGGGTGATGCGTTACTCCTAACTCCCTTTTGAGTACTATACCTTCAACCACTCGCACCTACAGGTAGCCTTTATAATATTGGTGGAAGTTTACTATCAGCTAGAGAGAAAAAACAAACAGATGAGACTATAGGATTAGTGTGTACATAATGCTCTATGCTCTGTATAGTACCCACATCTGGTACTGTATCATCATACAAACAATTTATACCCAGGCTGCTTCCTTTGTAACAAAATAAGCTATGTGCAAGGAGGGTTATGGGCTATACTGTACACAATGATGATGACTTATAATGGCTCCATCCACTTCAATGGAGCCATTGTACTTGTCGTCATCATTTCCAAGCCCATGATTTTTCTTGCATATATCACAAATGGAGAGGAAGGGACCCAGGTCTTGTTAGTGTAACTATGATCATAAGTTTATACTGTACTGTATAATTTGATTTGATGCTTTGTATTGTATGTCTAGTAGTCATTATTATATACAGTATATACTTATATATATATATACAGTGTATATTTCAAATAAGCAAACTACCCATTATGGGTATCATGAAGTGTTGGCAAACTGTAAATTTCCAAAAGTGTAGTATAAAATGGTTTTATGAGATGTAGCAGTGTAATACCTGGTGATTATGAAAAATCAATTATATTAAAAAAATACATTCTTCATACAGTGGGGGAACAAGTACAGTACTGTATGCACCACGAAGTAAAATGAGCTTCTGTGAAGAATAGAACTGAAACAATAGAAAGTCCATGTTCACCAGTGCTAGAATTTCTTGACCATCATACTGTTTTATTTAGTAATTTGCATATTTTCTTACTTCATTTTTGTGTCAACATCATTCAAGTTTTCTACTGAGGTAGGGTAAGAATCAGATGAATATCTTTGTAAGAGTGCCATTACATTGCTTTGTTAGTACAGTATACAGTACTAATATTGTCTTTTAGTCTTTATTCTCAAACTACTGTAATGATCTTTGGTGCCATGGTTGTCAATTGGCGTCTCGTTATATCAGAATATGATCTTTTATTTGTAAATAATAGTAATTTCCTTTGTAAATATTGTATATTATGTACATTTTTACATATTTGTAAATGAGAATAAAGGATACCAAAGACTGGCTGTACTTCCTGTATTTCAATATCTGTAGAAATGTGAGTAATTTGTTTTAGCTTTCACATAGCTTGGGGGAGCACTTGTTGTTAGAGTTCCTAAAGTTGTCTGGTCAAGCAGCCCCAACGCCCCCAAGCCCCTGAGAAGGCCATGGCCTGAACTATCTAGCAATGTTGCAAAATTTTCTAATCCCCAAACTACAAAGGCTGAATATTTTTTAATTAACAACATATTTAAGCAAGATGGAGCCTACTGTCTTGTTCCCATGATGAAAGTTGTTCCAAGGCAAGTTGTAACAAACTGCTGTAGATGATGACCACCTTATACATTAGTAATAAAGGATGGTGATGCTGGGAAAAGGAGCAGATAATGTACATTAATTAATGAAATGGTTTGGAATGACATCGATAACAATTTATTACTTTTTTTCAGACATTAAGATAGACCAGACAGTCCAGCCCTACATTAAACCAGATATTTTTTTCATTTCCTTGTTGCTATACACCAATATTAAAAATTAATGAAAACTACCAATTTGGTAAAACTACGTATGTTGAACACGTCGGCATTACTACAAAAAATGGCAAAGAATATATTAATTAAATGTGTTTTCAAACCTATCTTAAAAATCGTGCAATTTTCACTTCTCCGGACATTTAATGGCAATCCATTAAAGAGTCTTGGTGCACATCTTTCACATCTATCGATGGAGGATAAGAGATTTCAATATTACAACAATAATTAGATATATAAAAATAAATTAACAGTATAGTTTAGAACCTTAAATTATTAGAGAGCATGGAACCATTGACCATTGGCAACACTGGTAGTCAGCAGCTGTGTGTCAGTGTGTGTGTCTGTCACAGTCTGTGTCAGCATCTTTGTTTACTCCAGCATCTTGATTCTCCACAACAAAAACAATTATAAAATGATAAATAGGTACAGTATGAGACATTTGACCTAACCTTTATTCTTTAGGTAATCGTTATGAGTAATTAGAGATTCAGAATAGATAATTAGAAATTCAGAATAGGTAATTAGAGATTCAGAGTGGGTAATTAGAGATACAGAATTGCTACCGTAATTAGATATTTAGGTAAAAGTGCCGAAGTGCACCTTACTGTATAATAGATATTTTACTGTCATTACCCACTATTTTGGACCATTCTAAGACACTTTTTTTCTATGGTTTACAGGTTTTTCTTCCTCAAATGCCCCGTTTTCGAGATATGCCCCATTACAAACATAATTTGGAAACTAGTCTGACCTAACCTAACCTAAACTAAATTAAACTAAACCAAACCACAGCAGACTACCGGGACCTAACCTGGGCAGACTACCGGGACCTAACCTGGGCAGAATATTGAAAGAATTACCGTTATTGCATACGGTTTTTCTATGTTCAATGCCCACTTATTTAGACCATTCGGTAAATATTGAATGAATTACCGTTATTGCGTATGGTTATTCTACCTTCATTACCCATTAATTTAGATCATTCTAAGACTCTTTTCTTCTAAGGCATTTCCTCCATTTCTAAGATAGGGCATTTTGAAATTTGCCTGACCTTACCTGACCTAACCTAGACCACAGCATACTACCGGGACCTAAGCTGGGCAAACTACCGGGCCTAACCTGGGCAAACTACTGGGAAATAATCGTGGTAAAGTACAGGAAATGAACAGGGCTACATACTGGGACCTAGCTGGATCTGGCAACACTGCTACAAAACGGTAATTCTCTCAATAAATACCGATGATTCCACTCTTGGATGCTGCAGGGAAAGAATGAGTGCCTAAATATATCAGTACTTGTCTGGTATGTATGGTATTTTAAGTTATGGCTGCCTCTAGTGGATTGTATACTTGTAGGGTGTAGATATGTGTCTTTGTCTATGTCAACTAACTTGTTTGTGATTAGTCTTTTTGGTAATTACTGTACTTACGAGAGCTTCGCCTGTGTTGATTCATTAATGTTTTCCAAGGTAGAGAATATAGAGAAAAGGTGACACAAAAATTTGCTTCAGAACAGCCCATCATATTTTCTGTGTCTGTAACAAAACTATTGATACGGACATGGCTGAAGACAATTGAATGAAGTACAGGTATTGGAAAAAACCGGTAATGAAATAAACAATATCCTATGATAATATTATTTCTCTATACAGTATGGTACTGTACTTGGCAAAGCTCTCGTAAATAAATCTAGTCTTTTCACCCCAGTCATTCAGCAACTTTATCAACAGAATGAGAAGTGTGCAGTTACTGCCAGTGTGGGGTGTCCAACAACTGGTTCAGGGCCACGCCAGGGTGTCTACCAGCAGTGTATCTCTCACAACAACAACCTCAAGCATCCCTGGCCCCAAGTGTTACCCTGTTGTGGGCACCCTCCCTGACATTCTCACTGACAAAGGTTAGCTACATATTTGAATCATATTTAATGAGGTACTATATGTGATAATCTCTCTGGTAAGATAGAAGTATTTACATATATTGTACAGTATATAAGAAGCTGCTTACCACCTGTGAGTCAATGTCTCATACGGGGGTAATGCCTGTTGTGATGTGGGCAATTCTTAAAGGGGTATGGTGCCATTTCAGCCACAGCCAATCCCTTTCAGTTCTTCAATTCTCCATCTTTTCTTTCTATTTTTTTCCTGCTTCTTCTGGCACCTAATATCAAGTAATCAATCAATCAATCTATGAGTCAATGTCCCAGTGCATATACTTGGCTTGAAATCTCAAATCACATCCAAAGTCTTTTAAAATAAAGTTTCTTTCAGAGTTTGATAAGGACCAAATACATCTGTACTTCATGAAGCTTTTTAAAAAATATGGGCCAATAGTCAAAATAAAAACACCAGGAGAGCCAACAACTGTTTTGGTATTGCGACCTGAAGACTGCAGGGAGATCCTTCAGCATACACGGGAGAATCCAGTACGAACTCCTATGGGCTGCTTAAAAAAGGCTAGATATAATAATCCCTTTTATGAGAAGAAAGGTGGCATAGTTATTGAGTAAGTAATCATACCCTCATCCCAGATGAAGTACTGTATCGATATATACTCTGATATTTTTTGGAAGTTGTTCAGGGTAATAAGTACTAAGTAAATACTTTTTACAATTGACCACTCTTGCAATACTGCTAGCTTAACAATCAAATAAAATCAACAAGCATGGCATAACAAAGTTATTCATAAAACCACAAAACATGCATATAATTTTTGCCCTTCACTACACACAATGGTATTAGTAAGAGAGAAATGCAAAGGCTGTCAGCAACTGTTTATGGATTCAAATCATTCTCAAAGTCTTTTATCAAAAATTACAAAGTGGTAAGATGTTTATCTGATATGATAAAACATCATCCAATGTTAGTCCAAGAGGTTAGCAATTATTTACCAGTATGGGTTGACTAAAATGGTGTTTTATCATTTGAATTGTGTTAGATACTGTAAATGGTACATTTTTGTCATTATAGTGTACATATATACTGTATATTATCATTTAATCCTGAACATAATTTGGAGAATATCCACACATTAAACCCCCTTTTAAAGTAAAATATGTACTGATGACTGGCTAATGTGAACTGATTGATAAAATATATTTTCATAGGTCTGAGGTAATCCACGAGTGTCTGAATTTTTATTACCCAATTTCCATTAATTTAAGTTGCTAGGATACTACAGTACAATACTAAACAGTAACTGAAGTAAGTTTTGTATGCATGAATGCATTCCCTTTTTTTCTTGAAGTTAATTTAGAAAATCAGTTATTTACACAGCTGGTTGTAAAATAATCCCAAATTGTCTTCATTGACTAGAGGTAGGACATTTTTCAGTTTTATCCATTATACAGTACCACATTTATTGCAGAAATGGAGAAGAATGGTGGAGAGTAAGAAACAAAGTACAGGTTCCTGTTTTGAAGCCAAAATATGTTCGTAGTTACTTACACGATATGGATTTGGTGACCCAAGATCTTTTAGAGCGGTAAGTGTATGTTATAAACTACCATCCATACTATTGAGGATCATAATAATTTTATCATGTTATTGGTACAGTATATGAAATAGCTTCTAATTCCTCCAGACTATGCCAGACAACAGAATAGTACCCAAGTAGATCTGTTTTGTTGCATAGTTTTGGGAAATTGGTAGTACCCTAAATTCCCAATAACAGATCAGGATGGATATGAAGTATTAACTTTACCTGTAGGTTAAGTCAAAATATGCACTGACATACAGGTTTCCTTGGCTCTTCTTGAACATTTTTTGCTTTGACATACTCTTTTCAGAATATCAAGACTGAGAGATGCTAATGGGGAAATTACTGTGAACTTCAAGGAAGAATTGGAAAAGTGGTCCTTAGAAAGTAAGTGTATACTGTATTATACTTGAGTGTATTGGCTTCTGTTTATATTGTATATACAGTAATTATAATGTAGATGATTTTTGGGGTTGTCTTTACAACCTTTCACAAACTGTTGGTAGCTCAGTTGGTGAAATTGAACTAGAAAAACTAGGAATTGAAGTGAAGTTAATTGTGTAGTGACTTGTAGCTGAACAATATGATATACAGTACTGTATTTCGTAGACATGATGGTTATTGACCTGTAATAGCTTGCCATGGTGAGAATAATTACTATATGCTTTGGAAATTATGAAGACTGAAATACTACATGCCTGTGTGTGAACTAAACTGTTACAAGCTACAGTACTTCAGTACATTAATAAAGAAGTGTTTTTCATATGTAATGGATGTATTTATATACATCCATTTTGGAGTGCACCATTTGATATTCAGAGCACCACCATCATCAGCTAAATATGGATTGGTATTATTTTGATTACTGCTTGATGTTGTGAATACAGCACAGTATGTACAGTATAAAGAATAGCTCTATTGGTTTGCCCATGATAGACTGCTGACTCAATAGCTTTTACATTTTTAGCCATTGGACTGTGGTGAAGCTGGGTGGATTTGAAACTCCTATATTTTTATCATGACTACATCTTGGAGTTGTGTTTTGATTTCTAGTGCAATACTTTAGCACTGTTTGCCTGTAGAAGTCCCAGTATGCCTCATAGTTTCTAGTGCAATAGAGTTTCAATATTGATTACTTTCTACATGTACAGTATTATAATTTTGTTTTGATCACTTTCCTTGTATGTGTGTGTACATGTGTATTTGTATGCGTGTGTGTGTGCGTGCGTATGTGTGCCTGCGTGCGTGTGTGTGTGTGTATGTATGTGTACTTGTGCGCATGCACATTGCCAATCAGGCTGCAGGAAGCAGAAACTAGTGCCAAACTTAATATTATTTAATATCATTTGCCATCTTGAGGTATGGCCTATATGATAAAAATATGAAAGTCATTGGCTTGTAGATGACAGTGATTAGTATGATGCTTCAATAGATTTTCACCCTGTGCATGCTATTCTCATTTTCTTACTGCAACAGGCATGAGAATATTCCAATGTCATATACATAACTCCTTGAAGTTACTTAGTTTATTTTGCATCAAGTCTAATAACAGATTATTTCTAGCAACTAAATAAAAATCACTGCCAATCAGAGTGTTGATTAAATGGTGTCAACATGCTTATAATTTTCATCACCTTGTCCATGACTTTAGCTGCACGACTCCCATGTTCCACATTTTTGTCCGTTTCTTGTTAGTGCAGTGAAATGGATGCTTGTACTGTATTATCAATATCACTTATGATTTTATTTTATTTTACACATCTCATGATTTTGTCTTGATATCCACTACAGCTTTTCAGTATTGTTTGCCTTCCAGATATATGTCTGATATCACTGAATCAACGAGTGGGCTGCTTTGACCCAAATATGGTGCCAGGCTCCGAGCCAGACTTGATCGTTAAGGCTGCAAGAAATTTTATGTCCTCCCTCAAAGATTGCGAGTCCGGTTCAAAATTATGGAAAATTTATCCAACAAAGACATTTAAACAACTGCAACAGTCCATGGATGAATTAACTAAGTATGAGAATTATAATTCCCATTTGCATGGGAGTACAGTATCTTAATATCACTTATTGTAAATCTTAACTCAAAAGGGTTTGTGATGTCAGCAAATTTGAGCCTATTGATTTCTCCAAATGGTATCACAAAACAGACCACTTATACTGAGATTCTCTGTTTCATTCAACAGTACAGAGGAATCAGTAATATTTAATTTGCTATTGCAATCTTCCATCACCTAACTGGACTCTAACAATTTGGGCTTTGGCTTTAATTTTATGGCTATCATGGCTCTGATCTCTGGACACTTGAATCTGTTTTGAAATGGTCTTGTTAAATTTTAGACTCCTGGATCCTTCAAACTGTGTCGAGAAACAGACAACCTGTGTAACTGTCTGAATTTTACCAGAATTTAGAGAAATCAGTAGCCGACAATTCTCTGACTCAGAGAAGTTGAAAATTTTGGAGAAAAATGAGCTTGAACTAATGGTGTTTTGTGTGGTACAGTTACCAAGGGGCTTCCAACACACTCTAATGCATGTTTCCTTATTTAAGCTTTATTGGTGTATACAGTTAAGAGACTCATGATCAATACAGTTTTCTGTAATTAGTTCAGTTGCTGCTGATTGGTGTATTTCCCAGAAATGATGATTGCCTGATATTACAATATACAATATTGTATTTAAAATTATTTCTGCATGTGTGTAAGATTGACTACATGACATCAGCCAACTGTACTTATAAATACAACTCAAACTGTCTGAAAATTACCCACAAAATCAACTTTTCTTGACAAAATGTATTGTAAAAAAAATGGAGAGAGGTTTTTATTTAGCAGTAAGTACTGAACACAGTTGATAGCATTCTTCTCTGAGTTTTGCTTTTCTTTTAATGGAACTCAAGTCATTAATAAAATTATGCAGTACTGTGATCCTGGTCAGTAAAGGCCCCATCAAACAATGCAATTTGTGAGCCAGACATGAGGGTGTAAAGTTGTGCGCTTCCAAGAGCTGTGTGTTCAAGCGAAATTGTTCAGCACTGTGGTACTGTATCATTGACATTTCTGCCTTGTACAAATAAACTTACTTGCCACATACACACATTTTACTTGTATTGATCTGTTCATTACATTGTCTTCTTATGATGCCACTGGAGCTGAAAGTTTTGTGACATGGTGACTGAGATGGGGTGAGGGTGTTGTGATGTAAACCTTATTAGGTTGAAAGACAGCCCTCTCTGTCACCCTCCATATTCATGCATCATCTGACAGAACCTTAAATATACCTCACTGTATAACTATTTGAATGAAATTGTCTTCTGAATAACCCAGATGATACGAGACATTAACTAAAGCCACAAATATTCAAGTTATTTCAGTTACCGTACGGTAGTTCTTTTCTTGGCCGTGGGTTTGTCTCTTAACTTTTTTATGATCAACAACAATTTAGACAGTTAAATGAACTGAGAAGCTGTATACACTCAAAGGGATAACATAGGTTTACTCTTTACCCCTGCAACAAAAATCCTGTCTGCTTGGTGGCCGTGCTTGCCATGAGAGGTTGGCATAATTGCTTGGCTTGTGGTACAGTACAATATTTGTCTAGTTTTCATCACCCATACCATACAAGACCATGAACAAAGGCCCATCATAGGTTCCCAAAAGAATTATGTTTGGGTTGTGAAAAGTAAATAGCTACTCTTGCACAAACCAAACTAATGTATTTCCACTGTCAATAAGAGATGTAACTCTGGTTTTACACTGTACACTCTACCATGGGATAGGTAGGATGGAGCCATTGTACTGGTCATCTTTATTGCCTTGTTCATACCCTGTCTTGCATATGGCCCTGAAGTATAAACAATACCATACACTTATAATCTGATTATACATGCTGTTATATTATAAACACTACAGTATACTGTACTGACTTTCTAACTGTACATTATACACTGTTCTCAAAATCACTAAAGTATACCAACATTCAACAGGACATGTGAGGGTGTTCTCCAGGAGATTGAAGCCAACTTGGAAAGGGTACAACGTGAAGAGGAAATGTCTCACCATAAGCTTAATATGGTAGAGCTACTGCTGAGGGAACCCGGACTCACCCGCAAAGATGTTCTCACATTCATGGTCGACCTCATACCTGGTGCAACAGAAACGGTGCAGCTTTATACCATTATGATAGCAAGGGGCTTCTCAATAAAAAGAAAAAAAATTACCCCTAAAAGAAAAGGGAGTACAGTACTGTACTGTATGCCAAAATAACTATATTTCTTTCATAAACAGTACGGAATGACTAACTTCAATGATGATATAACTGTTCTGGATGCATAAATGGAATATTTTTATAATAATGAAATTTCTGCATGTAAAATCTAACATAAGAGCAAAACTTGCCAAAATTGTCCCATCCTCCCTAGTTTCATCACCCCCCCAGAGTTACAAATGGCAGGGATTAGAGCATGAGAAATGATAGTTGGCTTGTTCTAGCCAGTGAGATAGCATAGTGGGAGTAGTAGGAGAGGGGGAATGTCCCCCAGGCACAAAGGCAGGGTACTGGAGGGGAGGGTGAAAAGAGGACGAGTGGTGATGTTGTTTAATCACCCCCCCAAGGCCACGTGATGGATATTCAGTATTTCACCTCCTTGCACTCTAGTCAGAGTGTGTGGCTAACCAACATTATCAATGAAATGGCAATACAAGCACATGCAGTATTTTATGGCCCTTGTGCAAATGACATGCATAAATGATTGAGACATAAAATATATAAAACATTGATTGTAGTACCATACTCTCTCAAAGCAATAGTCAGATATTTTGTATGTGCAATTGTTAGCAAGTTTTCAGGTAAAATAGAATTAAACATTTTTTGAGGAATGTATGTTTACATTTTTCACTAGTTCAATACTTGTGTGCCCATTTTCATTACCGGCAGACCTCAGACAATGCTGCAGTGGTGTTGTACCAGCTGGCAAGGAACCCTCAGGTTCAGGTCAAGGTTCAAGAGGAGCTGGACCGAGTGTTGGGGGATGGCACCAGCCCTATCACACATCATCACCTAGCACAGCTTACCTACACTAAGGCAGTCTTCAAAGAAAGTAACAGGTAAAGGCAGGTACAGCCATGATATGTGTACACTCTGGATGTACAGTTAGAATAAAAATAAGCTATCATTTTTTAATAACTTTATTTATATGTTACTAATGAACTAGAAGATTTACCATATACTTTTGTCTGTCTTTCTACTTATCTATAGCTCTGATGTCTCCTCTCCTTCCTGGACCTCTCCTCAAGGGGGTGGCCACAACAAATTAGTCTCGAATCTCCAGTTCTATATATTCCATCACTACCTTCTTGCTTGATCAAGCCCTCCCTTTCCTCTTACGTTCTCTTCCTCATGCACTAATAATTATTCAGGTGTGCTTCAAATAGAGATAGTAAATAAATGCACAATAAAATCTTCATTGGAAATGATTTATTGGTGAATTAGACTGTTCAAAGCTTCAACCAAAGCTGTATACATGTACAGTTATTTGCAGTCGAGTACCATTTTATTACTCTTCTCTTCATATCACAGGAGCCAGAAAGATCACAGTGAATATCTTTGTAATTAATAAATTATCCATGTTTGCTCCACAGGATCATGCCACCACTGCTGGGACCTGTAAGAATTTTACAGGATAACATGCGTCTGGGAGAATATACACTAAAGAAAGGGGTGAGTGAATCAGCAAAATCAAAGTTTCCGATAGGTGTTGGAATATTTTGCTCTAGGTATAATCATAGGCCATACAGTAATTTCTGCTCACCCAGGACAGACAGTAGGTCTCGGTAGGTGATGGTCTTAGAGTGAGTCAAACTAGTGCAAGCCCCTGTTTGGTTTCCATAATTCTGTATCCTTCATCCCCTTATTTACTGCACTAAACAGTTGGTCAGTGGAACAAGCTCTAGGCTAACCAATGGATTAAACAAAGTGCAAGAGGAAAGGATGTAATGGGAGGGCTAATAAGTCTGATAACCATAATTTGCAGTGGCCAGGCACTCCCTTGGGGTGAGTCCCTGGAAGGAATGATACGTACAGTATATCAAAACTGTAAATGGATAGAAAAAGTAATGCTGTACAGGCAAAATTTGTAATGAAAGTACAGTATTTTAGTGCTCCTCTGACCACCTTATGTTTAGCAAAAAAAAATTCAAACCTGCTCTGCTGAATAGGCCATCTGTGGCTTTATTTAACTAATGCTTAAGCCAGCCTAAATTTTATAAACAAAATACTTTTAAATATTTTGGTGCAGAAACGTACTTTTATTACCCATACACCCCTTTAAGAAATCTGTCAACAGTGGATGGCTTTTCTGATGAGCGCCCTGACTGCTTGGGACTTAGAAGAATTCTCCCAGCCACTTGAGTTTGTTCCTGAGCGCTGGCTGCGGCACCGACCTCTTGGCTCCATCCATCCTTGTGCCTCACTTCCCTTCTCATATGGTATCAGAATGTGTCCAGGCAAGCGCATTGCTGAGCAAGAAATATTCATCTTAATAGCCAGGGTAATGCTTACTGTGGTCTATACTGCAGGAGGGGATATGAAAAAATAGCCAACCTAAATATTGTATTACTTTTATCTTGTTATAAGCAAATATGCTACTGAATTTATTTAAAATATTATTCTAGATTTTATGTACAGTACTGTAATACAATTTCTAATAATATTTGGTGGGACAGATTTATTCTTCATATACTATACTGTAATGGTGGTAATGATATGTATTATTCTCTTGCAGACTCTACATCGCTATAACTTGGACTGGAAGTATGGGGACCTGGAACGCACACACAAATTTGTTTTCTCTTTTAAAGAAACAGAACCCTTAAAGTTGACATTTATTAATCGCTAATGGCACCGCACAGTTCTTAACAGGTCAATTTTATACACTGTCCTACAAGAGAATAAGTCATCATTGACTACTGACATAGTGTGTGATGTCTACTACTGACAGAAGAATGAGACAGTATGCATTGAGGACTTAGATGGTATTGACGGCTAATTCAATATGGTGTAATGAACTTATCAAAATACAATACAGTATTAGGTAAGTGGCAGAATTTATTTAACACAATAGTAGAACTGCAGGGAATTGTACCATCATAATCATTATCATTGTGCCATCTTTGGGGATTAGAAAGCCTCCCTGCAGGCACCCTTCCCAACTGAATCAATTACTTGATTCAGCCAAGAATGTTGTGGCCAACGCCTTGGTCTCCTTCACCCATGGTCAGCCCAGTTAATTATAACCTATATGATGTATGCATCCAGTCATCCATTTTAGTATTTTCTTTGGTGGTGATGAAAACATTTGCAGCTAATATCCTATAGGGCTTTTCTACCTTGTGTCTTATTATCTTATCAGCTTCCAACCTCGGGAATAATGAGCTGCCATCAATCAGGGTTAACATTTACAAAACCAGCTCTGGATATAATTGCAGCAATATTTTAGTGTCTAAGGAAGTTGACTGTAGAATTTAACTTGATAAAGAAATATAGATTTTATTTATATATAATCTTTTATATTGGTAGCTGAATATACTTTACAAGACTGTGCAGTATACTGGTATCGACTGTATGATTATGTATTGGTGCTAACTGAGAGTAGTATAATTCATGAAGGGCTTAGTTTAGGAGTCAGTCCTGTCTTCCTCTTTGTATGTATTTTATGTGTGTCTGTGATAATGAGTGCAACTGAATATGGTATCACAGTTCATGGTCAGGCAGAAACGGCAATAATATGTTTCATTCAGGGCAGTTTGAATCTCAAAAATTTAATACCAGACAGGAGAGATAACAAAACTTCTAAAGGCAACTTTGACTGTACAGTACTGTGTTTAGGTTCATTGTGTCAGTCATTTAGTCTGTAAGTCATACAGAATAACTTTAAACCTCTGATGGCAACTGCAACCATACTATGTGTAAGTTCATCATGTCAGTCATTAAGTTAGTCAGCAGGTCAGGTATCTCATCAGTATTCTCAGCTTCAGAAGAGGGATATTCTGTGAAGAAAACCCACCTAAGCATGTTCCCCACACTTTTTTCAGATGCTGCAAACATCATTCAAAGACAACTTAAAGGTTTAGTTTGATATCAGGAAGGAAAAAAAACTTGTGGCAGTACAATAGCAGGGTGTTCAGATGCCAAAAAGAAAATGGAGAGAAAATAAGAGATAGCAATATTTAATGGAAGGGAGTTAGCAGATCAAATAGGAAATGATGAGGTGAGAAAAGATGATACAAATTAAGGAATTACTGTAACCTGAAAAGGAGAGATAGTTGAATAGCTTATAGACAGCATCGGAGGGATATCAATCTCCTATTGGACATGCCTATAAATGAGAAGTAAAAAGTAAATTAATACCACTCCACTAAACAAGCAAGTACTGTTCTCTAAAGGGTGTGGAAACTACTGTACTTTTGCTTCTGACTATATGAGTACAATTTAGTTGTTTGTTTTTCTTTATACTGTACTGCTATATCCTTTGGCTTTACTTCTCAGGCATGTGAAGCTGTGCTTGTGGTTCTTATTTCTCAGCTGCCTGACGTTTCAGTTATTGTGTATATTAGTGGTTAAGAGTAGTGCACCCCAGATAAGAGAAAGGTCTTGAAACAGGTCCAATTTTATGTTTGGAATTTGGGACTAATATCAATAATTATTTTGGGCAATTTGTACCCACTCAAAAGCCTTTAATATTTGACTGCATGATTGGGTCATTAGAATTTTATAAGAATTCTATGGTATGCAGATTTGCTTGCTTATTATGTTGCATAAAATAACACACCAATTGTATTATATACAAATTTCAGACTGCTTAAGATGAATAAACTAGGCACAACAAGACAAACATAAAAAGTTATTTTCCAGTAAAAGTATGTGACAAATATGGACCCTGTCTACAGGTTATAAGGGCTTCCAGCTTTACTGCAGTTGCTGAGGGTTGGTGCTGTGTGATACTTCCCAAACTGAAAGTATATATCCCCTCTTGAATTGAAAAGGAAAAATGGCTTAATATAGTAATATTTTATAGAGATGGGTTATGTCTATAAAAAGAATTAGTACAGTTTTTTTTCTTTCCTTTGTTTCCTTTTTATGATGCTGGTAATGATACGATAGAGCAAAAATACTTACTGCATCCATTTCATCATTATTTGTTAAGGCATATAACAATTTTCACTTTATTTTTCGCCCTTGTCCTGCCCCCACTGAGGCTACGACCAACATAAAAGGTCTTTTATTTACTCGAACCATTCACCAACTTTCTTAATTGGGTAAAATGTCGGGAGGTGGAGACCAATGGAATCCTCCAATCTTAGCTGAGAAACTAGTCTCAGTATGAGGAACGTGTGTTTTTTCGCACAGGTTGGGGGAACTGGCAGCCAGCAAAATGTTGGCCAGATCTTAATGGGTCTCTTCTGCACCAGCCACAGGAACTGCAGCAAAACTTGGGAGCGCTAACTTGAATCATTACAAGTTTTGTGTCTCTCCACCCAATCCCACCACACCCAGCAAACTCCCATCATTACTGCCCTTCCCTGTTCCACCATATCCACCCCATTATGACCTGTACTCCACCTCACCATACTCCACCATCATTGTGATTTCAACTCCAATCCCACTCAGTAATCCAACCCTACTGCATCTCCCCTCACTCCATATCACCCCATACCACGCCACACCACACCACACTACACCACATTACATCATCTCTAGCCCTTTAAGTCCACCCCACAACACCTCACCAACCTAACCCTACCCTAATGCATCTCCCTTAACTCCAAGCTACTCCATGGAATCCCCAGCCATTCCTTGTCACATATTATCACTCCACTCCACTGCATTATACCTTCACTCCACCAAACATCCCCTCACATTCCCCAACCTTCCCAGTCCCACATTGTCCACCTCAAGCTCTGCTACTGCACTCTGTCTCACTCCATGAACTCCACTACTGTACAATATACCTCCCTCCACTTCCCTCCACCTCTCCCTCAGGCCCACCCCAGTGCTTTGCGCCCTCATGCATATTAATGTATCTTATGTAGGTCATCTGTCTATCGCAGCATCATCTCACTATGTTTCCTTTGTGGTCTCCACCTTCCCCAGGGGTTGCGCCCTCATGTGACGAAATTACTGTATTGATTAAATGATCTTTAATATTCTAACTCAGGCGGAGATTCATTTTTATTTAAGGTAAATAAATCCCTTCTCCCATTTCCTAGCACTGGCTGATCTAGACTACTTTACATACTAAACAGACTCTTTTAATATAGGTGCTATTTTATGACATAGTTTGGACGAATTTACAACCAATATTTATGATAAAAAAAAAAAATTATAACTGACCCTAATGGAACACAAACAAGTTAATGTAGTCTTTGTACACCACACGGTCTTGATGCCTCATTGCCTCCTACACTAGAGCAATTTTATTGTATTGTACAGTATTTATTTCGACCAGGAGACTTAAGCTGCCTCTTTCCCCCCATCCAGCCGATTGAACCCCCTCTATCTGTCTCACTCAGTAAACCAAAGCTCCCCCCCTTATCCACCCATACAGGTGACCAGAACCACCTCCTATCCATCCCTCGCCCCCTCCTAACCACCACCACTTCCGAAGCCCTGGAATGGTCCGTCTCTGTTGACATTTATGAGCAAACTTTCTTGGCCAGCTTGTGTGAGTTTATCCAGGCAGAGAAAATTAAGGTTGGCGACTGCTGCGTGCCTGACCTAACAATGTGGTGCTTGCTGAGAAACTTTGGCAGTTGGCAAGGTACAGTAGCAGGCATTCTGGACTTTCGCGAGAAGGTAAGTTGTAACCAGCAAAAACATACAGTAATATTTGATATAATATTAAAATACAATAATATGTGATAGAATAATAAAATACTTGTAGCCTACTACCCAAGTAATCACGATCCCGTGCAATTACTGAATTGAGTAATTGAACTATTAAATACATGTGCATTCTCGTAAGTCTATCGACCAATAAGCGGTTAATTACGTACATATATGTGGGTAATATTTTGATGGGTTTGGCGCCTCTTTGGACTCTTGCTCATTTCCTCCTTCAGCTGTCCCTCTTTTCTTTCTGTTTCCTTGGTTCATGTCGTCACTTCTGGTACAAGGTCTTTCTGGCCTAGCACAGCCTTCTTTGTTACCCTTTAAAATCAAAGGAAAGGAGGAGTTAATGGAGAAAATTGAAAAGAGTCAATTAATAGAGAAAGGAGGAGTAGGAGAATAGATACGAGCTAATGAAAGAGGAGGATAAGTTAGGGAGCTAAACGAAGGAAGAAAGTTAATTAACAAAAAGAACCGTGAGGGAGAGAGAGAGAGAGAGAAAGGAGGATCTAACAGAAACCAAGCTGTGTGTTGCATCGGGGAAGAGGAAGAGTATCGACGATGGCAGCCACTGAGTGTCTTATGGCCTCGTAACTTGGATATGAGGGGAACTAGCGCTTCTGTTTACTACCATAATCAATAATGCTTACCCTTCCTCCCGTACACTTTCAAGTCTAGAACACACACACCCTCTTGTTCTGATCTTAACTTTACTGGCAGCTTACACGAGGAGGTATAAACTGGTGATAACGAGGGTATTTGTAGGCAAGTTTGGATATATGTTGAGGTTTATGTACTTGGATATATTTTTGGTTCTATACATTTAGGAATATTCACTAGGATATTTTGTTTTAGGTACTGTACGTTGAGATGTTTTGAGGCATATAGAGTGGGGTATGGAGGCTGCAAAGTGTGGGCAATACTTGAATCTTTTTGTTTTGTTTTCTGGCGCCCCTTCGAACTGGAGTCGATTCTTTTCCTTCTCCTTCCTTCGTACCTACTGTATTGTCCATCTTCTCTGTCCATTATTTTTATATGGTCATTTTTGCCTAACAGTCTTCTTTCTACCTCTTTAAATACTTTTGATACTAATCTCTCTCTCTCTCTCTCTCTCTCTCTCTCTCTCTCTCTCTCTCTCTCTCTCTCTCTGTAACCCATCAGCACCACCGCCTCTGTCCTACCCAGCTGCCTCCCTGCTCGCATTTTTATGGTGCAGCTTGACTGAGACCTAACTTTTACGAGGAGGAGATGGTGTTGGTGGTGGAGGAAGTGGAGGAGGATGTGGTGGTGGTGGAGGAGGAGGAGGAGGTGGTGTTGGTAGTGGAGGAGAAGGAGGTGTTGGTGGTGGAGGAGAAGGAGGTGTTGGTGGTGGAGGAGAAGGAGGAAGAGATGGATGGTGTTGGTGGAGAAGGAGGAAGAGATGGATGGTGTTGGTGGTGGAGGAGAAGATGACGGAAGAGATGGTGTTGATGGTGGTGGAGGAGGAGATTGTGGTGGTGGAGTAGGTGGCGATGGTGAAGAAAAATTAGCTTGGGGAATATGGTGTAGGAGATGGTGGTGGGGGTGGTGGTGGTGAAGATGTAGAAAAATAAAACAAAAAAACAGGCGTAGATAAATCAAAAGAGAACGGATAAGAAGGAACAAGAAGATAAGACGAGAAAAATAAGAAGGAACAAGAAGAGAAGAGGAGGAAAAAATAAGAGGGGGTGAGATGATGGAGGAAGGAAGGATGAGGAAAGGATGGTCGTTAGGCAGGCTGCTGGACT
>JAWZYT010002176.1:17500-57500 GCA_034508575.1 Petrolisthes manimaculis | reverse complement strand
TCTCTCTCTCTCTCTCTCTCTCTCTCTCTCTTCTGTGAAAGAAGAGATGATATATGTAAATAGAAGCAAGCAAAGGGAAAGGGGAGAGGAGAGGAGAAAATGGAAGAAGAAGAGAGAAGATGACAAAAGAGAGGGGAGAAGAAAAGGAAAGCGAAGAGAAAAAATAACAACAAAGAAGAGAGGAGAAAAAGGAAGAAGAAGAGAGAAGAAAATAACAAAGAAAAGAGGTGAAAATGGAAAAAAGAGAAGAAAATGAAAAAAGAGGAGAAATGGAAGAAAAGAGGAGAAAATGGAAGAAAAGAGGAGAAAATGGAAGAAAAAAGGAGAAAATGGAAGAAAAGAGGAGAAAATAGAAGAAAAGAGGAGATAACAAATGAGAATAGAGGGAAGAAGAGAAAGAGGGAAAAGAGAGAGGAGATAACAAGAGAATAGAGGGAGGAGAGGCGATAGACCCCTGTGGCACTTACCCTACAGTGCCTTAATGGTTGGGGGGGAGGGGGCGGGGGGGCGATAAGAGGTCTTTTTTGTCGTTCGTGGTTGGGGGCGTGGTGGGCCGAGGGAGAGATGGGGACGTGGTGGGGGGTGATGGGGGTGGAAAGAAGGTGGAGGGAGGGGTTAGTGAGAGAGAGAGAGAGAGAGAGAGAGAGAGAGAGAGAGAGAAGATATCAAAGAAGAAAATGTTTACTTGATAATGAAAGGAACGTCTCGGTGACATTCAACTTCATACACACACACATGATATTAACAATTTTGTTATAATTATCATTATTATCATTATCATTATTATCATTATCATTATTATCATTATCATTATTATCATTATCATTATTATAATTATCATTATTATCATTATCATTATTTTCCATATACAAAAACATCAGTAGGATATCCAGCTTGGTTAATTCTTATGCCAAACTCTATACATCATGAATGTATATGGACATAATAATAATTAAACAAATATTAAATCATACAAAAATAAAAATAATGCAGTCTGAAAGTTACGGTATAAAATTCAGGATTAATTAAGGGAAAGTATTGTGTTGGTAAATCTGGAGCAACTGAATCCTCCAAACTATTCCAAGCAACAACAGGACACCATTATTTCTGTTCATCTGGTCCTGTTTCCTGGCATATTTTGGAGGAATGAAGACACTCCAATGTAAAAAAAAAAAAAAAAAAAAAAAAAAAAAAAAAAAAAAAAAAAAAAAAAAAAAAAAAAAAAAATTACCACCATAATTAACAACATTGAACCATGTGTCCATAACAAATAGTCCAAGTGATTTATCAGTAATTATGTGAGGAGGGTTGTGACTGTAACAATGGTCACCAACAGAACCAGAAGAGCAAGTTAATGAGAGATGTAATCAGGTGTAGTCAGGTAGTAGTGGTGTTGGTGGTGGTAGTGGTACGGTAGTGGTGGGGATAGTGGTGGTGTTGATAGTTGTGGTAGTGGTGTGGTGTTAGTGGTGGTGGTGGTGGTGTTAGTGTAGTGGTAGTGGTGGTGATGGTGGAGTGGTGGAGGAGACAAAGTAAGTCATGTCTTGTTGTTCGAGTGCAGTGGTGGAGTGTGATGAAGTTGGAGGTGGAGGTGGAGGTGGAGGTGGTGTAGGTGGAGGTGGAGGTGCATGGGAACACTCTGGGTGGCGCTTAATTGTGGAGCCAAAATCTTTGTTGCGTCTGCCTTGATTAATGGAAGAACACGTCTACTTTCCCCTCTCTTAGTTAGCCACTGTTATGTGTCCATTATTTAATCTGGTACACGAGGGAGGAAGGGTTCAATATTTCTGTACTGATCCGAGACACAATACAATATGAGTCTCTACCAACTGAAGTGATTCGTCGGGAGGAGTGGCACAATCTAGCAGCCCCAGCCGACGACATCCTACCTTTTTTTTTTTTTTGCCTTTGACTCTTAATTTATGAAGATAATTTGTGGTAGAGTGAGAGAGTAAGGGAGGCAGGCAGGCAGACAGGTAGCAAGCCGGGCCCTACATCACCTGGGAGCACTGGGGATCAATAAACAATCTTCACAGTCGCCCTCCTTCACTTACCACACCACAGACACACCACCACCACCATGCACCTCCTACTACCACCACCTATACCTACCACTACCTACCACTACCTACCACTACCACCTACCACCTCCTACCACTACTACCTACCACAATCACCTACATCCTCCAACTACCCCCTACATCCTCCTACCACCACCTACCACATTCTACCACTACCTACGACAACCACCTCCTACCACCACCTACCATCTCCTACCACCACCTACCACAACCACCTACAACCACCTACCACAACCTTATTCATATACGAGTACAGTAGCCCATACCTCTTCTTTCTCCACTTCATGTCACGTAATATAACTCAGACGCAACACATTACCTCCTATCACCAACTACCACTTTTTCATCCACCATCATCCACTCACGTAACAAATCTCAATCACACTCCTCCACCATCATCCTCTATCAAACCCTCAATCATATACATTTACATTGTTCCTTCCTTCAATTCAGGACGGTATCTCATCCCCAACCATTTCCTGCACTACCATATTCCACTAAACACACTTCATCTAATACCCTGTGTTTTATACCTCCTACACTCAGCACACCTCACTAACACCATGAACTCCTCCAATACACGACCGACTCCCTCCCCCCCCCACATACACACAGGCAAGCACCATATTTCCTCCTCTTCCTCCTCCTCCTCCTCCTCCTCCTCCTCCTCCTCCTCCTCCTCCTCCTCCATCTCTACACATCTCTCACTAATATAAAGGGTTACAGGGCATCAGAATATGTAGAGGAGCTTTGTGTTTACAAGTATTGAATAACAAATAGCTAGACATTCATTTCATTATAGCGTTCTCTTCTTAAAAGAAAACTAGTTCATTCACTTTCACCAGTATATAATTATAAAATCTATTAACTGCATTCCTAACGTTCCTCTACATATGTATTGAATTATTCATTATTAAACTTATCCTGCCTAATAGTGATTCATTACCTACACTCATTAAAACAGTCACACTCACTATCTAAAATAATTCCCTTTTCACTATTGTTTGGAATGTGTATATTTGGAATGTAAATATTTTTTATGACATTCTTATTTGGTTTTATGTGCAAAGCTACACATATGGAGACAAGCAAATGATATTGCTATATCATGAATATTTTTTCACCCATGTAGTAGATAAAAGGAGAAAACGGGGAAAAACGTAACAGAATAAGAGAAACAATGATAGTGAAATACAAAAAAAAAAAAAAAAATCATGGTAAGATAAATAAGATAAAAAACCAGCCGAAAAAAGTGGGAGATGAGTCAGAGCGGAGGCAGCCGGAGCCTTACTACATTATACAGGGAGTGTTGGTGCCTGCAAACAAAGAGGAAGGAAGGAGCCGGTTTGTGAGTCCCGCCCCAACCTGTCCCCGGGATGAAGATGTATCCGTCAACACACTCATAAAAGTCATCCCTGGCACGCGGACGACCAAGGACTCCCGTACACTGGGACTGACGAATCCTGGAGGGGAAGGAGGGAGATTTGGAGGGAGGGGAAGGTGGTAGTAAGAAGGAGGCAGATTTGGAGGGCAGGTAAGGTGAGGGTTGAACAAGAGTGAGAGAGGAAGAAAATTTAGAGAGAAGAGGTAAGGTTAAGGTGAGGGTGAGGAGGAAAATTCAGAGGTGAGGGTTGAGTAAGGGTGAGGGTGAGGAGGAAAATGCAGAGGTAAGGGTTGAGTAAGGGTGAGGAATGAGGAAGATTTAGAAAGAAGTTAGGGATTTTCTCCTTCGTAAACATAAGATCTAATACTATAAATAACTATATTATATATGTCGCCATCCTACCACGAACGTTAAACTCACTATTGACATCACCCATACGAGTACACCCTATAGATATCCCCCTCTCACTCCACACACTATATTCACCTCTCACTCCACACCCTATATCTACCTCTTACTTCCCTCTCCATAGCCCCACCTCACTCCCCACCCCACCCCTCATGTGAACGGACCCAAAAAGCCCCGTGAGAACAAACCATCCCACTCAGATGATTTACGACCCCCAGATGTCACTCACTCCCTCACTCCCTGCATTCACTTCCGCAGTTTGTAGGTCTTTTTGGGCATGAAGCAACGGGAAAATGGGGACCCCCTTTTTTTTTTAGCCAGCCGACTCCACCATTAAGAGGTACTGTTGCCCTTCAAGTGGGTTAAGTGTGGAAGTACAGTGTATATAGGTAAATCTGGAGCAAATGATTCCTCCAAACTAATTCCAAGCAACAGGACGCCATTATTTTGTTCATCTGGTTCTGTTTCCTGGCATATTTTGGAGGAATCAAGGCACTCCAATCTACCAAAAGTATACCATCCCTTTAAGTAGATTATAGGGTTTACTCCTTGCTTGTTTATGGTTAAGAGAAGGAAGGGTGCTTGTTCCTCAGTGTGTGTGTGTATGTCTGTGTGTGTGGGTGTGTTAAAGTACACCTCACCTGCTCTTTGTGTGTGTTTGTGTATGTGTATGTGTGTGTGTTGAAGTACACTGGCTCTTTGTCTTCGTGTGTGTGTGTGTGTGTATGTTAAGAGGTGTGTGTGTATGTTAATTGGTGTGTCTGTATGTTAAGAGGTATGTGTGTATGTTAAGAGGTGTGTGTGTATGTTAAGAGGTGTGTCTGTATGTTAAGAGGTGTGTGTGTAAGTTAAGAGGTGTGTGTGTATGTTAAGAGGTATGTGTGTATGTTAAGAGGTGTGTGTGTATGTTAAGAGGTATGTGTGTATGTTAAGAGGTGTGTCTGTATGTTAAGAGGTGTGTCTGTATGTTAAGAGGTATGTGTGTATGTTAAGAGGTGTGTGTGTATGTTAAGAGGTGTGTGTGTATGTTAAGAGGTGTGTGTGTATGTTAAGAGGTGTGTGTGTATGTTAAGAGGTGTGTGTGTATGTTAAGAGGTGTGTGTGTATGTTAAGAGGTGTGTGTGTAAGTTAAGAGGTGTGTGTGTATGTTAAGAGGTATGTGTGTATGTTAAGAGGTGTGCGTGTATCAGTACAGTGAGTCTGAGAAAGCTTAGCGTACCAAAGCTGCTGCCTGCCTGTAAGTAGAGGTCAATATTTACGTATCAGTAAGTAGGTAAAACATGTACAGTTGGACACAGGAATTCGTGGTACAGCCCAAGTGAAACATGGTCAATTTCTCCCAATATCAAGTTCCTTAGTGCTAAATAGGAGACACCAGGGGCAGAAGTCAGTATTGAGGATGGTAATAAAATGCAAGTACCTGATAATAGACACTGGTTACTCAAATGGGACAAGTATTTTTCACCTGGGCTGTACCACCAATTCCTGTGTCCAACTGTACATACGTGTGATCTATTTACACACGAATTAAAGGAACCATTAACATTCCTTCTTACCATGCTTTTATAGATTTATTTATTTATTTACTTATTTATCTATTTATATATGCGGAGGAAATTGTATAAGTTAAGAAAATGAATGAGGGAACTGTAACATATTGGTCTGGTTAAAAAAAAAAGTATTGTTCAGATTTACTCTTATTTAGTATCTCATTCCGTTTATACTTTTCACTGTATTTGTGTGTCAGTATATTTATTATCCTTATCTATCAGCAGCCAGTGTGGATGGCTGCCTGAGTCCATTCCTACCAGGGTGTATGTATTGTATGTCTGAGTTCGTGTGTGTTGTCATTGTGTATGTGTGTGTATGTGTGTGTGTTCCAGTGTGTGTGTGTGTCTGCCAGAGTGAGGTGAACAGAGGCGAGTCAAGCTGGTCCATCAGGTTCATGTATATTTCATTTAGTGGTGTTGAGGCAAGAGTCCAGCCACACCACTTAAGGGACCCTATGATCGTGTATGAAACCTGGTGGCTTCTGATTCCTCCTGACTATGCCACGAGAAATGCTCCTTTAATGTAGGTGGTGTTTCGTGGCAATGTTTGAAGGACTCTGTAACCTTCAATTTTCTGACTACGCCACGGGGTTCCTTAAATGACACCACACTTTTATCTCCCTCTTACTGGACTCAAACTAAACTCTCTATGAACTCATAATATGTCGTATGTAGCTTTTTATATTAATGTACTTACTGGTTTAAGTAGAAAACTATATATATATCTTTCAAGTCCGATGGTTATTTATGTGGAATGGATTATATCAAACAAAAAAATCTGAAAAATACTAGTCATTTTTATTTTATCTGAGGGGAAGTCGAAACCTGAGGAGAGACAAACAACACCAAACATACAACCTGGTTTCTGGTATGCAATGATGATGTACAAGTGATATCAGGTGGCCGTGGCTGGTCAGTTTTGTCTCTCCTTGGATCAGGGAGTTGACACGGGACTTTCTAGGTTAGGAATGATCGACACGTGAAGATTGACCCAGTGTATAAATCTGTCAATGTCTTACAATAATTACAATAGTTACTCCTGCCAGTTCTACGAAAATAAAAATATATACATAAACCAATCTTTGAAAACCAAGCCTCATCGACGAAGGGTAAAATAAAGGAATGGGGTATGAGAACCAATAGATATGCATGTGTGGAAAGGGAGAAGAATGAAGGAGCACTTAAGTGGGTTAGTAGTGTGTTCCTAGGAATGAATGTTCTTGGAGGTGAGGGGGAGTAAACAGAGATAGAGTAAGAGAAAGGAGGAGGAGGAGGAGGAGGAGGAGGAGGAGGAGGAGGAGGAGGAGGAAGGCAGGGCTGGACTAGGGATGGAGGTACAGGGAGGTCGAGAGAAATGACTGAGGTGGTAGGGAAGGGCAAGGATATGGGGATGACAAGAAATGGAAGGTGGGGGGAAAGGAAATGGACAAGTGAGGTAGAATTGCATGCATGACTGATAATTTTGGAGCGGGAAGAGTTGAAGAGTTGAGGGTTGTGAGTGATGGAAGGAGGAGGAAGGAAAAGTACAAAGTGGGAGAGAATGTGAGGGAGAGAGGGAGAAAGAGAGGGCTTGGTGCAAAAGATTAAATGAAGGGAGGAGTAGAGAGGATAAACAGCAATGATTATGAAGGTGGGAACAGATTAAAGAATGAGGATAGTGGAGGGGTAGAAAGAGAGGGAAAGATGACGCGGAAAGAGGGATGGATAGAAAAGGAAGGAATAACTGAAAGGTGAGAAAATGGTAGGGAGGTAGGAAGGTGAAATAGGAATGTAGAGTGTGGAGATGCGATGGAGGAAGTGGAGGAGGAGATAAGAGAATATGAGAAGATTGTTAAAACGGAAAGAAGAAAAGAAGGGAAGGAGAGAATGGTGGGGAAGGTAGGACGGAGGAGAATGAGGGAGTGAGTGTGGGGGACAGAAGGAGGAAGGGGGGAGGGAGAGAGAGGAGATAATTACAGTCAGCCATGCATATTGTATGAGCCTCAAGTCAGGGGAAACGAGCAGAAGCAACACCACCACCACCACCACCACCCACAACACCACCACCCACAACACCACCACCACCACCCACAACAACAACAACAACAACAACAACAACGATGACGACGACAACAACAACAACAACTACAACAACAACGATGACGACGACAAAAACAATCTAAATACAACCAAAACCAAAACATAAACAACAACTACAACACCAACAACAACAACAACAACAACAACAACAACAACACTACCACCTCCAACAAGAACAATAACAACAACAATAAAAAAACATGAGAAGGCAACACTTTTTTTTTTTTTTTTTTTTTTTTTGTATCCAGTGCTGTTCCATTGTTTGTCTTTAGGATGGCGTGTGTCTGAACCAACCAGAGGGTCTATGATGATGAGTCTTCCTTCCGTTGCTGCGAATAGTATTACACCCTCACAGTTCTCAGCCACGAGTGTTGTATCTTCCTAAGCATTTTTTTTTTTTTAGTTGTATCTTCCAAAGTATTTTATTTTCACTCAGTTGTATTTTCCTAAGTATTTTATTTTCACTCAGTTGTATTTTCCTAAGTATTTTATTTTCACTCAGTTGTATTTTCCTAACTATTTTTTTTTTTTAGTTGTATCTTCCTAAGTATTTTATTTTCACTCAGTTGTATTTTACTAAGTATTGTTTTTTTTTACTCAGTTGTATTTTCCTAAGGATTTACTTTTTGTTATATATTTTTCATTCAGTTGTATCTTCCTAAGGATTTTTTTTTTTTTACTCATTTGTATCTTCCTAAGAATTTTTTTCTTAGTTGTATCTTCCTAAGGATTTCTTTTCCACTCAGTTATATCTTCCTAAGTATTTCTTTTTATATTTTTCACTCAGTTGTATCTTCCTATATTTTTCACTCAGTTGTATCTTCCTAAGTATTTTTTTTTTCACTCAGTTGTATCTTCCTAAGTATTTTTTTCACTCAGTCGTATCTTCCTAAGTATTTTTTTTTTCACTCAGTTGTATCTTCCTAAGTATTTTTTTTTCACTCAGTTGTATCTTCCTAAGTATTTTTTTTTCACTCAGTTGTATCTTCCTAAGTATTTTTTTTTTCACTCAGTTGTATCTTCCTAAGTATTTTTTTTTACTCAGTTGTATCTTCCTAAGTATTTTTTTTCTCACTTAGTTGAATCTCTCTATGTATATATATTTTGTTGTGTTTTTTCACTCACTGTGCCATTTTTGAAAGAGTTCCCCTCAGTACTCGTCTCCTCCTTTATGGTTAAAATTAACACACTAATTGTCTTGGTTATTGTCCGGACTGGAATGTTAGATGCCTTTTTTTTTCTCTATACATTGTGAAAACCGACTATAAAACGATTTTTCTAAACTTGTCTGGTCCTAAAAACGAGAAATATAAATATAAACTGGGTTGTGTCGGTGTACATATGAGATATATTCATGTTTTGACGTAATGAAAAAAATGGTTGGGTAAAAATAAGTGTCTTCCATCTTTCCATAGTTATTCATTCAGACATTCAAAACAAAGTCGCAAAAAAAAAACATCACCAACAACAAACATTAAGGGGAGATTCTCTTGTTGGTAAATTGGGTGGGCCACTGATTCCTCCAAATCCTGCCAGGAAACAGATCCCCTATTAATACCATTGAGAGCATCTGTTTCCTGGTATAGTTTGGAGGAATCAGAGACCTTCCGATTCACCAACAAGAGAAATATCACCCCTTAATTAAGGACCCTGTGATCGTGTATGAAAAAAACTTGGAGGCTTCTGCTTCCTCCTGACTATGTCACGAAACAAGCTCCTTCCATATTGGTGTGTGTGTGTGTGTGTTTCGTGGTAATATTTGAAGGACTCGTATACCTCCAATTTTCTGGCTACATCACATGCAGGGTCCCTTTAGTGTACAATAGAAGAACTTTTTCCCGGCACACATGTATGGAAGGAATTGTGATAGATGGATGCATTTCCTGCTGGATGATGACATGGGTACATAAAACAATGCCTGAATTTCTTATGGGAGTTGATGGATGGAAGGAAGAAAATGTGGCAGGGAGGTGAGGGTGATAGGGGATGAGAGAGCTTGATTGGTGAGGGTGTAGGGGATGAGAGAGCTGTGAGGATGAGGGTGTAGGTGATAAGGGAGCTGGGAGGATGGGGGTGGAGACTGTAGAGGGTGAGGGAGCTGTGAGGATGAGGGTGTAGGGGGTGAGGGAGATGGGGAGTGAGAGTGGTAGCAGCTGTAGATGAAATGAATCTGTGTTATTTGCTGGAAATGAAATGATGAAAAATGAATGGCAGTTTTAATCATGCAAAATAGAATATATTGGAGTGTTAGTAGCATTTATAAGAGGAAATGAAATACATATACTTTTGGTAGAAATAGATACACGAAATTAATGATTGTGGTGGCAGAATATATTTAACAAAAATTAGCGTTTGTTAATTAAAGGAAGTGAAATATATATACTTATGGTAGAAATAGATGATGGACGAAATTAATGATTGTGTTGGCAGGTGAGGGAGAAGTCTGTGGCAGTGTTGATGATTGAAAATGAAAATGGATGAAAATACTGATGGTTGTAGACAAAGTGAATGATAGATAGTTTTAGTAATCGAAGAGGAGGTAAATGGTCGACCGTCTTAGTAATGGAAGACGATATGAATGATTGTCTTGGTAGAAAATGAATAATTGAGATGGTAATGGGAATGGCAGAGTTGGGAATGTGAATCATGTTGATGAGAGAAGGACAGAAGCTATATAGGGGCAAAAGATAAGTAAGATAAAACCGAAACAGACAGACAGAAGGAGAGACAGACAGGCAGAGAGATAGACAGACAGACAGACAGGCAGATAGACAGACAGACAGACAGGCAGAGAGACCTACAGGCAGACAGGCAGAGAGACCGACAGACAGACAGAGAGACTGATCTAAATCTGATATAAGTAATTGGAAATAGGAGGTAAAAAAGAAAAGAAAAGAACGAGAGAGACAGGACAAATTGTGGATAATGATGAAAGGAGAGGCAAGGAGAGGCATGAACCAGGCATGAACCTGAGTTGCGACAAGAGACACAACAATGACAAGTAAACACAACAACATGCAGATAAACACTTTAAACACCTGTAAATTGTACTATATAATTATAGGCTGTGTACAAGGAAGAAGGAAAGGAGACAACAAAAACTGGGAAGAACAAGAGACCGTAAGAGATGGACTGAGTGATTGACTGACTGACTGATTGACTGACTGACTGATTGATGGATGGATGAATAGATAGATAGATATATGGAGCGACGAAGGGATGACATAGTCGGGGCTGGCTGGAAGAATGCTAGCCAGTCATTTGTTTCGACTTGCAAAATATTCCTCATTACCATACTAGTGTTTCCTTCCTCCACCCCCCCCCCATCCCCCGGCCTCCACCCCCCACCCCCCACCACGCCACACTATATCTTTTTTCTTTTTTTTCTTCTTCTGTGGCATCATTCTTCATATTTATTCACAGGGTCTGTCTCGTTATTCAAATGTTCCTCTCTCTCCTCTCTCTCTCTCTCTCTCTCTCTCTCTCTCTCTCTCTCTCTCTCTCTCTCTCTCTCTCTCTCTCTCTCTCTCTCTCTCTCTCTCTCTCTCTCTCTCTCTCCTCTCTCTCTCTCTCTCTCCTGATAACTAATGTTGTCTCTAGTTTCTGTTTCTGTTTTAATTTTCCTCCTCTTCTCTGTCTTTCTCTGTCTTCTCATTTTTCTTGCTTTGTGTTTCTGCTCCTCCTTATCCATCTCTCTGTCTTCTCATGAATCTATTTTTTTTTATTAATCTCCCTTTCTTTTCGCTGTGTATCTCCTTGTCCTTACTTTTCATTTCAACCTAATGTCATTTTTGTTTTACTCTGCTTCATCTCAAGTTGGAAAAGTTTGTCTAGATAGAGATTCGTCACAGAATTTTGAACAGTTTTTTAATTAAAAAATTAATAACAATACCCTTTAGATGTAAAAAAACACAGCATACACACACACATACACACATACACACACACACACACACACACACCACACACACACACACACACACACACACACATACACACACATACTGTATATATATATATATATATATATATATATATATATATATATATATATATATATATATATATATATATATATATATTTATATAATTATATGTTTCAAACCTCTGTGTATTCCCTCGTTTATTTACGTATATGTATTTTTTTCCCATATGTTTTTTGTTTCTATTTGTTTTCATTGTGTTCATTTCCCTTTTTATCATTATTTTTTAGTGTAATATGTAAATTTTCAGCTTCCAGCTGCTATTATTTAATAAACGGAATATTATTGTTATTATTATTACACGCACACACACACACACCAATCCCTACATGCACACTAACGGTATTCCAAATTCCTTAGACACGAAAATTCCTATGTACGCACCAGCCTAAAAAAAAAAAAGTAAAAGAAAATTAAAAATAAACACACAAACAGAGGCAGCCAGTTTTCTCAGTCCCAGGTTCATTTTTATTTTCCATCATTCTTCAAATTTTCAGTTCACTTGTCGGCATAATAGTTATCTCTGTGTCTGGGGTGGAAAGGGGCGCATCCGGCTCTGGGGACTTACTGGGATTATGAACACTCTTACGGTATACTTGAAATAGGGGCGAAAATGAGGTTGCCGAGGTGAGGTTGGGATGGGGTTGATCAGTCAGTGCCTATCGTGGAATTCGGCTGGGGTATTTTCATGGTCTCTGAATCGCATGGGGGGAGGTGGTGAGGGGGGGAAGGGGGGGAGGTAGGGGGTCAGAGGGATAGGGAGGGAGGGGGTCAGGCAGGAGGAGACAGACAAGAAGGGGAGGTGAATGAGGTTAAGGGGAGAGATATAATTTATTTTATTTTATACAGTGTTGGTAAATCTGGAGCAACCTATTCCTCCATACTATTTCAAGTAACAAACGGCCCATGCACCATTGTTTTTGTTCATCTGATCCTGTTGTTTCCTGACATACTTTGAGGAATCGAGGCACTCCAGTGAATTAAAAAGTGTATTAACCCTCTCAAAAGCAAGTTAGTTCGTATCGGATGGAAATGGGAAGGAAGGAAATAGTCGAAGTGGAATATAGGAAAGAGGGGACGAAGTGGAGTAGGAAAGAGGGAAGGTAGTGGAGTATAAGAAAGAGGGGATGAAGTGGAGTATAGGAAAGAGGGGATGAAGTGGAGTAGGAAAGAGGGGACGTAGTGGAGTATAGGAAAGAGGGGATGAAGTGGAGTATAGGAAAGAGTAAACGAAATGGAGTAGGAAAGAGGGAAGGAAGTGGAGTAGGAAAGAGGCGATGAAGTGGAGTAGGAAAGAGGGGACCAAGTGGAGTATAGAAGAGGTTGGTTGGAACAGGTAAAAAAATGCAATGGAACTGGGAAGTGGGAAAATTGTCATGCAGAGAGAGAGAGAGAGAGAGAGAGAGAGAGAGAGAGAGAGAGAGAGAGAGAGAGAGAAAATAAAAGTGCGAGTCTGGTGGGCGACAACACAAGTGGAGAGGGGGTCGTACAAAGAAGAAGAAGAAGAAGAAGTTAAGAGGAAAAAGAAGAATGATAATAAAACACACAGACAGATTGATTAATGTTATAATTTAATGGTTTTTCTTACACACCGAAAGAGAGGCTCGGGGCAGACAGACACAGACACACAAACACACAGACACACAGACAGACAGCAACACATACAGACACACAGACAGACAGGATAAACAAAATATGGGACGCACGGGTATACAATATGTTTAAATTTGTCGAAAGTTTTAGTAAGTAAATGTCTTTTATTTTATTTTTTAACATTGCTATAATTGAACTTGTTGAGGCTGTAAAAAAAAAAAGTTGTATTGTACTAGAAAAAAGCTTGCATAATTTCCATAACAGTAGTATGCAACTAAATGTTACTATTTTTCTGTTACTATTTTTACTATTTTTCTATTACAATTTTTATTATTTTTCTATTACAATTTTTACTATTTTTCTATTACTATTTTTCTATTACTATTTTTAATATTTTCTATTACTATATTTAGGAATTTTATATTACTATATTTACTAATTTTCTATTACTATATATTTACTAATTTTATATTACTATTTTTACTATTTTTCTATTACAATTATTACTATTTTTTATTGCCATTTTTTAGAATCGTTACTATTTTTTTTGTTTACATTTGGTTTAGTTCCTGTTATTGTTTCTGTGTACTATCTTACCACCCACATCTACAGATTCTTTCTTCCAGTTCATCGATATTACTTTTGTCATCACCTTTTGCTCGTCCTATACTCCAGGTACAGTATTTCTTTTTCCAATACTACTTTTTTAAGCTACGTCTGTGTCTGTCTGTTTCTCTGTCTCTCTTTCTGGTTGTTTCTCTTTCTGTCTGGCTGTCTGTCTGTCTGTCTGTCTGTATCTCTCTTTATCTCTCTCTCTCTCTCTCTCTCTCTCTCTCTCTCTCTCTCTCTCTCTCTCTCTCTCTCTCTCTCTCTCTCTCTCTCTCTCTCTCTCTCTCTCTCTCTCTCTCTCTCTCTCTCTCTCTCTCTCTCTCTCTCTCTCTCTCTCTCTCTCAAGCTCTGTCAATCCACCTTTTTCCACCGCCAGACTTTTTTCACCCTTCCCCCATCCATCCATCCAGTCCTACTTTCCCCTCCCCAGTCCCCACCCCGTCCCGTCGGCTTCATTACCAGTCTAACGAGCTGCTATAAGCCAGAATGAGGCTGGAGCGGGACAAGGGGGCGTCAAGGAACCTCCCTCCACTCCAAGCACTTAAAAAACAGCAATCAACCTAATTTTTTTTTTTTTTTTTTTTGGTGGGGTGGGGTGGGGGAATTGTCTTGTTTTCCACGACGAGTTACGACTTCTTGGCTCCATCGGGAAGTGGGTGGGTGGGTGGGTTTTGGATGGAAGGGAGGGGTGGGTAGATGGGTAGAGGGAAGTAGAATGAATGGGTGGCGTAGAGGGAAGTAGAAAGCTTGGGGGAGGAGGGGAGCAGAGGGTAGTAGGGAAAAAATAGTATAGCGGAAAGTGAACGACGAAAGTGTGAGATTTGTGTAGAGGTTTTGGATAGAGGAATGGGAGGGTGGAGTTGTGGCCAGCGTGAGTGAATGGGGGTGATTTGGTTGATTGGTAGGAGGTGAGTGGGACTGGGTGGGGGGGGGGGAGGTGAGTTGGGTGAACGGGGAAGGGGTTTGTGAAGTGGGAACTGTTTTGGCTGGATTTTGGTGGTGGTGATGGTTGTGGTGGTGGTTATTGTGGTAGTGGCCATGGTTGTGGTGGTGGTTATAGTGATGATGATGATGGTGGTGGTGGTGGTGATGGTGAATGTGGGGACGAAGATGGATGTGTGTGAAAATAGTTATGGTGGTCAGAGATAATAATTTAACTAAATAGGATAATAAAACCCGCACGACCAACGTATATAATAATAATAGTATGCAACTATGCGTATTTAAGTTTGAGAAGGAAGAGACGAGTCAAAATAAAAATAGGGAAAGCAAATCATGATCTTGGATGGAGGAAAATAATGTTTGTAGGAATATTGGAGGAAGATTTAATTAAAAAGTAAAGATGGAGAAAGGTAAACTGGATCTTAGGGAAGGAAATAGTTTGAATATGAGTGAGAGGCAGAAAAGAGAAGGGAAGGCAGAGTACTGGGGTGAGTGTTGAGAGATAAGGAGAGGGCTGTGAGACTGACGAGAGAAATATGTGTGTAAGTGCGAATGGTGAGTATAAAAAAGTTAGTGGTAACCTGATACTGCGAGGAGGTGGAGGTCGAAAGAGAGGTACAGTATATATGGGGGTGAGAGAGATAAGGTTCTGTTCTGCATATGAGGGAAAGTGTGGTAAAGTCTAAAGTGTCATAGAAGGGATACAGAAGGTCAGAGTACAGTTCATGATGATAGAGGATGAAGGGAAAGAGAGGGTTAAGGTGAAGGGAAAGGGAAAGAGTGGGTTAAGGGAAGTAGAGGGTTAATGGGAAGGGAAGGAGAGGGTGAAGTGAAGGGAAAGGAAGGGTACAGTAGAGGTAGAGTCCAGAATGAGGTAAAGGGGAGGGGGAATGGTTCAGAGAGGTAGAGAGAGAGAGGGGGGGGGAGGGATTGGCCTAGGGTGAGGGAGAGGGAGGATGGAGATAGGCATGGTTTGGGGTGAGGGAGGGGGGGGGGGTCCGGGTGAATGCGGGGATAGAGAAGCAGCACCCATGGTGATGAAGGAGGTCTGGGTGAATTTAGGGGGAAAGGGAGGGAGGGGGGAGAGGTTTGGGTGTATTCAAGGGGAGAGACAGTACCCAGGGAGAGGGAGGGAAGAAGGGGGGCTGGGTGAATTCAGGGAGAGGGAGGGAGGGAGAGGGAGGGAGGGAGAGAGACAGTGTACCCAGGGAGAGGGAGGGAGAGAGGATGGGAGGGGAGGAGAGGGGAGCCGGTAAGTTCAGTCAGGGGGAGAGGCAGGACCCAGAGAAGAGGAGGGAGGGGGGTGTAACGTGGGGGGAGGGGGCCTGGTGCTTCCTGTGGGTCGGCGAGCTCGTCACGGAGGGGGGCGTGGTCCTATTTGTACCTGTCGGGGCTGCTGCAGTGCTCCAGCAAGCCGTGGCACACCGCCCCTTCTGCTTCTCCCTTGGCTCCTGCTTATTCTCCTCTTCCTGTTTCTGTTGCTTTCTGTTTTGCATCTTTTACTCTTTTTAGGGTTTCTCTGTTGTTGTTGTTGTTGTTGATGTTGTTGTTGTTGTTGTTGATGTTGATGTTGTTGTTGTTGTTGTCACCCGGTTATCTTCATCCACTTTGGTCACGTTTGAGTTCCAATAATAATAATGATAATAACAATAACAATAACAATAACAAAAACAATAATAACAATAATAATATTGTTTTTCTTTTATTATACATTCTTTTATTATTCATTCAGGTTTTGTTCTAACTCTCTGAAGTTCACCAACTAAATAACTCTTAAAATATTTCCTGTAACAAATAAATCCGTCTGACACTTGCCGAATAGAGAGAGAAAGAGAGAGAGAAAAAAATAATTGATGTGGTGTCCCCGTGCTTCAATGATTAAGGGACCCTGTATTGTAGTCAGAAAATTGGAGATAAATGAGTCCTTCAATTATTGCCATGAAACACTACCTATATGGAAGGAGCTTGTTTCGTGGCATAGTCAAGAGGAATCAGAAGCCCCCAATTTTTCATACACAATCAGAGGGTCATTAAGGGGGTAGTATATAATATAGTGTTGGTAAATCTGGAGTAACTGAATCCTCCAAACTATTCCAGGCAACAAACCAACCACCATTCTTTTTGTTGATATGGTCCTGTTTCCTGGCATACGTTTGGAGGAATCAAGGTGCTCCAAAATACCACAAAATAATTGATAGAGTGGTGGTGCTGTAATCATATATTACCGTCGTTTAATTTGACCCACACCGTCTGCTATTACGCTCTGATTAGCTTTTGTTATATGTATGTGATTTATCGTGTGTTCTGTATAAATCCTACCGTATGTATGTATGTATGTATATTACCGTGTATTTGGCATTGAGGACATGTTGTAAGCTGATGTGTATGCCAGTATTGTTCTGTATAAATCCTACCGTATGTATGTATGTATGTATATTACCGTGTATTTGGCATTGAGGACATGTTGTAAGCTGATGTGTATGCCAGTATTGTTCTGTATAAATCCTACCGTATGTATGTATGTATGTATATTACCGTGTATTTGGCATTGAGAACATGTTGTAAGCTGATGTGCAGGCCTTTTTTTTTTTTTTTTTTTTTTTTTTTTTTTTTTTTTTTTTTTAAGAACTTCCATTTTGTCATTTATACTTTCTGAATAAATCGACTCGTTTCTGTTCTTCCTAATACTGTATATTATATATAATTTTAGATTATATATTTTTTTTTATATGTCCGTTTCTGCTGTTCCCGGTGTCCTAGACTGCTTGCTTTTGCTTCTGTTACGGATATGTTGTTAGTGTTTGCGTTCTGCTTGTTTTTGGTTTTATTATGGATATGTTGTTATAATGTTGTTATAGTGTTGTTATAGTGGTTGTTTTCTGCTTGCTTCTGTATATATACGTATATGTTGTTAGTGCTTGCGTTCTGCTTGTTTTGGTTTTATTACGAATATGTTATTAGTGCTTGCTTTCTGCTTGCTTCTGCTTCTATTACGAATATGATGTTAGTTCTTGCTTTCTGCTTGTTTTGGTTTTATTACGTATATGTTGTTAGTGCTTGCTTTCTGCTTGCTTTTGGTTTTATTATGGATAAGTTGTTATAGGCCTATTTATCACCTTTTTTTGTTTTGTGGTGGTGGTGGGTAGGTAGAGCATTCCTGGTTAAAATCATAATATCATTAAACAATATAAAAAAAAAAAAAAAAAAAAAAAACAAGTATAACCACAATTGCAATAAATATATAGCACCATAAAAAAAATATCATCCTCTCGTGTTATTGTTCACGATAAATCAGTTCTTCTCTCAGTCTATAACAGCTGAGGCTACTATATCTCAGCCACAAGAACGGATTTGTGTGTGTGCGTGTGAATTTATGGTCGTGAGCGTATTTTCGTATGGGTGTCTGTGTATGTGTGTACGTGTGTGTAGGTATTAGACTCGTATTACACCGTGCTTGTGAAAGTATAGAGTATATGTGGATGTTTGTGTGTGTGTACGTGTATATGTCTATGTATATGTGTGTGTGTGTGTGTACGTGTATATGTCTATGTCTATGTATGTATATATGTATGTGTGTGTGTGTGTGTGTGTGTGTCTACCTGGCTGTGTATATAGTCTGTGTTTCTATTTGTATGTGTTTCTGTGAGTGTGTGTATGTATGTATATGTTTCTGGGTGTTTGAGTGAGTGTACGTATATACTATATATGTTTCTGGGTGTGTGAGTGTGTGTATACGTTTCTATGTGTATGTATGTATGAGTCTATATATAATGTTTACTAATTCATTATCATCCCTCCCAACCCAACCCAACCCATGGCCTGGTGTTGCTGTTATTGGACCATCGACCTTATGGATTGGTGCATGTGGCTTGGACTCCTCTTGCCTCTTCTACCCCGCCTCCTCTACCTTACCTCCCCGCCTCCTCTACCAATCCACATGGGGTGTTATTTATGACCACAAATATACAGTTGCGAAATTTCCTTCACCTGCAACCTGTCCTCCTCCTCTTCCTTCTCCTTCTCCTCTTCCTTCTCCTCCTCCTTCTCCTTCTTCTCCAGACCCATGTTCCTTACCTCTTTATCGTTCATTCTCTCATTCTTGCTCTCCTTCTCCATTCCCGTTATTCATCTTCCTATAATTATACTGTAAATCCCTCCTTCTTCTGTAGTCTTCCTTCCCTCTCTCCACCTTTCTCCTCAGTTTTCTCACACTTCTTTATCATTGTTGTTTTTATTTCCTTGCTTGCTTTCTCTCTCCATCATGCTTACTGTCCTTCCTCATCTTCCCTTTTTGTCTTTCCTTCACGTTCATGTTTTTTTTTTTTATCTCTCTTCTATCTACACTTTTTATTCATGTACTCTTCCCATGACTGCTAAGTATTGTTCTCTTCCAGTTATGCTTCTCTCATCAGTCACTTACTCATTACTCTCGTTCCTCAGAATAAGTAATTGAATTTATATGTATGTATGTATGTATAGTATGTATACATATATATATATATATATACAGTATGTACCGGTATGTATCTATGTGTACCGTAAGTTTGGTTGCATGTAAGTATGTTTGGTATAGGTATATATAAATAAGTATATATAAGTGTCCTCATTAAAAAAAAAAACTAGCAAATGAAAATAGACGAAATGTTAAAAAAAAAATACTACTACTACTGGGATACCTCTGCTCACTCACTCTCATTTCTTAACATTTTCCTGTATTTTTCTCTCTCTTTTCTATTTGGTTCTCCTCCCCTTCTACCGTTAATAATATCTTTCTTTGTTTTCCACCTTGGGTATTATGCATATCTTGTTTCTTGTGTAGTTCATTAAAAACACATGACATATTATTATCTATTTTTATTTTTTATTATATTTTCTACCTGACCCCATTTTTCTTATACGTACACATTACTTTTATCACCATTTAATTTGTTACAGTGTAAGTTTATTATTATCGTGAGAAATTGTGTTGTTTATGATTGCCATTTGCACTCACCCATTCTATACTTTTTTCATTACTATTAGTATATTAATTTGTCGTTTTATTATCCCCATAAATCGTTGTTAACACTTGTTGTGAAACCCCAAACTCGTTCGTTTCCTAATATTAGTATCCTTTATTCTGCTGTTTGGCTTCTGTTAAGGGGAGGGTATAGTTTGGATATTTTTGGTGATAATGATTCCTCTAAACTATTCCAGGCAACAGGATGCCATTATTTTTCTTCAACTGAGTCTGTTTTCGGGCATACTTTGGAGGAATCAAGGCACTCCAATGTACCAAAAGTATACTCTCTCATTAATTCGCTCTTCCTGAAGCGTGTATCATTACCCAATCCAACCCTCTTATACTTAAGGAGATATATAGATTACTTTTGATAGGTTGGTGGGCCTTGATTCTTCCAAAGTATATACCAGGAAACAGACCCAGATGCAGAAAAATAATGGTGCCCTGTTGTTGGAATAATTTGGAGGAATCGTTTGCTCCAGATTTACCAGACACTGTACCAACCCCTTGTATGTTTCGTGGCAATATTTAAAGGACACATTTTACCTCCAATTTTCTGACTACATCACTGTATATGTATGTCCCTTAAGGTTATTTCCTATTTTTCTCTTGCTTTGTTGTTGCCATTTATCGTCTATTGCCGTGTCACTCGTTCCTCCTTAAGTGAGTTATTGTGTATCTCTGTGTATCATTTAATGTCGCTTCTTGCCATTCGTCATACTTCTTCATGGCACCATTTGTCATAATTATGTCATTTATTATTTATTTCTTTGTATATATCACTTACTTTCATTCCTCATTACCTCACTCCTCCGATTCTTTTGTGGTCACTTATCATTATTTTCATCCATTACTGTCTTTCTCTGTTTCTCATATATTCCATTCTCTCTCTCTCTCTCACACACACATACACAGACATAGAAACATTCACAGACACACACACAGGCACACACACACACAGGCACACACACACACAGGCACACACACACACAGGCACACACACACACACAGGCACACACACACACAGGCACACACACACACAGGCACACACACACACACACACATACACACACACACACACACACACACACACAGACACTGACACAAACACACACACTCACAAACACAAACACACACACAGACAAAGAAACACTCACACACACACACTCACACACACACACATACACACACACACACACACACACACACACACACACACACACACACAAAAGGTAGCTACTGTATTATGTCCTTTGTTCTTTTATCTCTCACATAATTTTTCCACCCCTTGTGACTTTTTTTATACGTGACTCTCGAATTCCTGAGTGCATGTTTTCTTCCCCTATAGCTCTCACACCCATAGTTTTAAAAAAAAAATGAGGGCCCTTACTGGAGCTCTATGAATTCTCCAAACTACTCCAGGCAACAGATTCCCTATTAGAAATACTGAAGGGTTCTGTGGCCTGGATTATTTGGAGGATTCATAGAGCTCCAGTAAGGGCCCTCAATTTTTTTAAAACTACGGGCCTGTCAGACTACTTCCCTATGATTACACACTATACATAGACAGTGTTAGGGTTTGTGTTTCCCCCTTGATGATGTCTGTCTCCCTGTGTGTTATAAGTGACGAGTTAGTTTATCCTTCTTTCCTTGTTTATTTACCATGTTTATTTCCTTCTCCTTCTTTATTTGAGATGATTTTTTTTTTCTGCATTCTTTTTCCTCCCTTGTCGGTGATTAGCATAATACCCGGTTAATGTGAATAAAATAACCGTAATCCTGGTGAAGTGGGTAGTACAGTGTTGGCAAATCTGGAGCATATGATTCCTCCTAACTATTCCATGCAATAGAACACCAGTATTTTTTTTTCTCTGGCTCTGTTTTTTGGCATACTTTAGAGGAATCAAGGTGCTCCAATGTACAGTTGGACACATGAATGGGTGGTACAGCCCAAGTGAGAGATGGTCCATTTCTCCCAATATCAAGTTCCTTAGTACCAAATAAGAGACATCAGGGGCAGAAGTCAATATTGAGGATGGTAATAAAAAACAACTACCTGATAATAGACAGTAATTACTCAAATGGGCTGTACCACCCATTCATGTGTCCAACTGTACCAAAAGTATACTCTCCCCTTAAGTGATGTAGTCAGAAAATTGGAGGTTAGATAGTCCTTCAATCATTGCCTTAAAACATCACCCGTATATTGAAGGAGCTTGCATGTTTCGTGGCATAGTCAGGAGGATTCAGAAGCCACCCGAGTCACACTCTAAGCCACTACCCATCACTCCACCACTACCACACTCTAAGCCACTACCCATCACTCCACCACTACCACACTCTAAACCACTACCCATCACTCCACCACTACCACACTCTAAACCACTACTCTATACTCCCTCTATACTCCCTGCCTCTTCTCTCCACTCCACAGATTCACATCACGGGGATTACTGTACTTTGCTCTTACCATCAATCCATCACCAGTTATCCGGAAACGTGACATAGATCATGGCACTCGAAGTAATGGATAGCTAGAGAGAGAGAGAGAGAGAGAGAGAGAGAGAGAGAGAGAGAGAGTGGATGGTGGAAAGAGGAATAGATGGAGCTGCTTGGGTGGGAAGGGATGAGAGAGAGAGAGAGAGAGAGAGAGAGAGAGAGAGAGAGAGAGGAGTGGATAGTGGAAAGAGGAACAGATGTGAGTTGCATGGGTGGGAAGGAATTACTGTATTATAGTATATGATGGCCAGATAGATAGGTAGACAATATTATAGATAGTAACTGTTAAGGATGAGGGTGTTAGGAAAGGGATGAATCTGGTGAGGATGTTTGTCTAAGAGAGAAAAGAGAGAGAGTGTGTGAGTTTGTCGGTGCACTTTTGACAGGAGAATAAATATACCTTTTTTTTTTATATACATACATCCCCATATTTCCCTGCACTATATGGTATACACTATATGCTTCTCAACCTTCATCACTCCACATCACATATAGTCTCGTTCATTCACCACAAGGCCGATCTTCCCTCTGCCATATCATCAGTTTCTAAGCAATTATTAGTTGTGTATATATTCCCAGGCACCTCTGTTTATTTACATGCAAATAAGAATGAAAACATTAGTCATCCGAGGTATTGTTAGTGAGGTGAGGAAGGCCAGTAGGAAGAGGTGTACAGTACGTATTGCAACCCACCCTGTTCTCCACTCACTATCATTCATTAACTCTCATACTCCTTACTTCTGTTCTCTCTTCCTCACAGCCCTCACTCCTTCATCTACCCCATCCATCACTCCTGAACTTACCCCAGTCTCCACTCCTTCATGTACCCCAGTCACCACTCCTTCACCTACCCCAACCCTCACTCCTTCACCTATCCCAACCCCTATTTATTCACCTAGCTCAACCCTCACTCCTTCACTCTTTCACCTTTTCACCTACCTCACATCCTACTCCTTCACTCAATCACCATTTCACCTAGCTCAACCCTTACTCCTTCACCTAGCCAACCCTAGCCCCTAGTAGCTCCTAACCTCAACCTACCCTGTAATACCAGCCAGTCACCCTCAAGGCCTCAACCCTCCACCACACCCCACCAGTCATCCTCAACCCTCCACCACACCACACCCAGTCACCCTCAACCCTTCACTCCACCCCACCCAGTCACCCTCAACCCTCCACCACACCCCACCCAGTCACCCTCTACCCTCCACCCCACCCCAGCCCCACGAGCGAGCACCTAATGCCTGTGATCATGGGAAAGGACCAATCTTGAGACATTATCAGAATTTCAGGGGATTTGTCATATGCACTTCTTCTGTGGTCCCCTGGCTCTGTAATCCCACATCTGGAGGATATGGGCAGTAATCCATCACCTGCCTAATCCCGTGTAATTTTCCCTCTCTCTCCCTGTTCTGTGTCTCTGTGTGTGTCATTTTCTTTTGTGGATTTAGCCGTGTTCGTTGTTTGTTATGTTTTGACGATTTTGTTCTTGTATGGCTACGTGAGATAATTTCTAAAGAGATTTGTTTGTTTGGGTGCTTCTATAAACACTTGAATGATACTTGTACTTTAGGGATTATTTTTGAGGTCTCTTTTAATTAATTAATTAATTTATTTATATATTTATTATTTAAGATGGGAAAAGCAAAAATAGGAAAAAAGGGTATAGTTGCAAGGAGAGAAAAGAAGGGTAGTTGCAGCAAGGATAGAAAAGAAGGGTATAGTTGCAAGGAGAGAAAAGAAGGGTAGTTGCAAGGAGAGAAAAGAAGGGTAGTTGCAAGGAGAGGAAAGAAGGGTATAGTTGCAAGGAGAGAAAAGAAGGGTAGTTGCAAGGAGAGGAAAGAAGGGTATAGTTGCAAGGAGAGGAAAGGAGAGGGGAGGAGAAGAGAGGAGAGGCCAGGGAGAGGTCGCAGAAGAGGCGTGGCAGCATTAGTCCATGTCAGAGGCCGCCCTTACCAGACGCCCCTCGGAGGTACCTCACTGCTCCTTGGTTGGTTCTCGTCTCCCTCCGCCGTTCGTCCCTCCCAGGCCCTGTCCTTCCTTCCTTCCATCCATGTTCGTCCCTACCTCTCCTTCTATTTGTCCTTCTCCGTCCCTGTCCTTCTTTCCTTCCATCCATGTTCGTCCCTACCTCTCATTCTATTTGTCCTTCCTTCTAACTCGCCTTTTCATCCCTGTCCTTCTTTTCTGTCCCTGTTTCTCGTCCCTCCCAGTCCCTGTTCGTCCCTCCCAGGCCCTGTCCTTCCTTCCTTCCATCCATGTTCGTCCCTCACCTTCTATTAAATGTTGTCCTTCCCCGTCTCTGTCTTTCCTTCCTTCCATCCATGTTCGTCCTTCTCCTTCTATTTGTCTCTCCCCGTCCCTGTCCTTCCTTCCATCCCAGTTCGTCCCACTCCTTCCATTTGTCCTTCCCTGTCTTTCCTTCCAACCTGCTTCTTCGTTCCCTCCTAATTCCTATTCTTTCATCCATCCCAGTTCATCCCTCCCTCTCCTCCGTCCTTCCCTGGTGCTCGCGCTCGATTCTCTCTGGGGTACATGAAGGAGTGGTGACTGGGATACATGAAGGAGTAGAGACTGGGGTAAGTTCAGGAGTGATGGAATGAGGGCAGAATTTAGTATTTATATGTGTGTGTGTGTGTGTGTAGGGGAGGGGGAAGGAGGGCAGAATTTAGTATTTATGTGTGTGTGTGTGTACGCTAAACCTATATATGGGGACGGGGTTACCTGGAGTGGGCCTGGTGATGGTGGTGGTGGTAGTAGTGGGTCCAGTGTGATGCAACCTGTGGATATTTATTGGCTCCTCCTTTGGTGAATGGCGACCTCAGTTCTCCAGGGCTCCTCAGGCATTGTCTTGGTGGGGGTGGGTTCGACCTTGGACCTGGAGAAGGGAAGGGAAGGGAAGGGATGACAGGTGGTGAGACGGGAGGAGAGACGATAGGAAAGACAAGGTGATGAGAGAGAGAGAGAGAGAGAGAGAGAGAGTAAATGATGAAGGAAATGGAGGAATAAATAAGAGTGGAATAGTAACTTCAAATACTGGAGTAATAGAAGAAGTAATACAAAGAATTATTATTATTATTATTATTATTAAGAAGGGGGAAAAGGAGATATTCGGGTAAAAGTATACATAAGCTGTGAAGTGCGGTGATAATATAGAGGAAAAAAGATTGATGGGAAGGCTGAATGGAATTGAAAAGAAGAAGTGTTAAGAAGGGACGAGAGCAGAGGACTTTAATTGATGAATGGAAGAAGACAGTGGTTGGAATCAATAAGGAGGTTAGTGTATGTGGTGAATAGAGGGACAGGGATATGGAGTAGGTAGGTAGGTAGTGAGGGTAAAATTATTGGAGAGTACATGGGGAGGATTAGTGCTACAGATGGAGAAGAGGAGAGTGGGAGGTAAAGGTAGTAGCATTCAGAAAGAGAAAGGAGAGTGAAAGAAGTGATGGTTGAAGGGAATAAAGGGTTAGGCAAATTGCAGAGGTGGAGAGAGAAGTACAGTAATAGAAAGTAGTGGGAGAGATTAATGGTTGGTTCACTGGTTGGTTGGTAGGGGAAGGAAGAGAGGAATTTGATAGAGGGAGGATATACGTGAAGTTGGAAGAGGTGATGAGGAACAATGCTGGGAAATATTTATATATAATATGATGGGACTGGTGTCAGTAAATAACCCAGTGGGAAGGGATGAAGGACATAAGAGAAAAGATAGTTATGACAAGTAATTGTGTGTTTGTGTGTTACATGTACTCGTGAGAATTTCTTTTATTTTCATGTTGAGAAATGTACTAATAATACGATTTTAGCCCATATTATATCTATCTATCTATCTATCTATATATATATATATATATCTGCTGACAAGATACTAATATCAGCCTACTAATTTTGTCATCAGAATTAGGAGTTTTTTGTGTTTAAAGAAATTCATTGGTCTCGGCTTCTAAATGTATTGTCATGATACAGAGGTTAAACGGCACTTGGCTGAAGGAAGTTGAAAGTCTATGTTGATGACAGAACACATTAGAGGAAAACGGAAGTCCTGTAGTCGTATTGTATGATGCTTCAGAGTGATGGAGGGCCACACTTAACCTTAACCCTACTGTAACTACTGAAGGGGTGAAAGCATGTGTACTGCGGGCATGAAGTACTTGCTAGAAACATTATCATCAGTCTTCGATTTTTCTCTCTTTAGATATATATGATATTTATCGTAAAATTTAATGGGTAAGGTGTGCTTGACTTTAATGGCAAAAATGACTTATTTCTACTGTATGTATTTGTAGTCTGTCTGCTTACCCAACCCTTATTGTTATTATTGCACATACACATCCTCCTTCACATACACTCATCCACTTTCACACATATACTCATCCATCTAACATTTTCTAAGACACACACACACACATCTCCACATAATTATAACACACACACACACACATCCCCCAGATAATTATAACACACACACATTCCACTTTCCCCAGCACACACACATACACCCCACTTTTCCCAACACACACACACACACACACACAGCTCTTTTCCCAACACACACAGACACACACACCTCTTTTCCCAACACACACACACACACATCCCCACCTTTCCCCTCCCCGTCCCCACCTTGCCGTCCCAGCATGAAGTCAGGAGGAGGCTATAACTCTGCGGGGCCATTCATTCCCTTACGATAGTGCCAGTCTGCCCTCTCCTGGTCCGCCTCCAGAGTGACATCCCCACACGATTATATCAGAGCAAGTTCCTGTGATGGGAAGGGTGGGAGAGGAGTGGTGTGGGGGAGTTTGGGAGGTGGTGGATTGGGGAGAGGTTTGGAGGTGGATTGGGTAGTTGGAAGGTGGATTGGGGAGTGGGGGAGATGGAAGGTGGTGGATTGGGGAGGAGTTTGAAGGAGGTGGTGGATTGGAGTGATGGGAATGGTGGGAGAGGTGTGGGGGAGTTGGGAGGTGGATTTGATTTTTGGAGTTGAGAGGATTTTGAGGTAAAGGAGATGGGAGGTGAAATGGGAAAGTTGGGCTGATGGGGAAGGGATTTGGGAAGATGGGATGATGGGGAAGTGAAGAAGATGAGGAGGGGATTAGAAACGATGAGAGAGAGGTGGGGTTGTTTGAAAACTTTATTAGGATAAACTGATTAGGAGACACTGAGAAAAGGAGAAGGGAAAGGATAAATGAGAGAGAGGTTAAGGATGAACTGGGTTGAGGTGAAAGAACTTAGAAGGTGTGAGAAACAGGAGAGTGACTGAAGGAAGGTAATGAAGTAAAAGTTTAAAGTATTATTATCCACAAGAATTCGTACACACGCTGTTATTTGGTTTGTTGTTTTTGCCTATTACCGAGTCACTTGGTAGATCATTCATTGCAGTACATCCAGAATAATGACCTCTCTTTCCCTATTGTCTGTGTAAGAATTTATGTGGCCAACTATACCATCAATTATTAACTTTTGTATAAATTATAATTATATCATCCCTTGTTTACGATCTTATATTTTGTCTATTTTATATTACATGTTATGAAGCTTTTAGGCTAATTGAAATGTTGTGCATAACATTTATCTTGTGTGTGCCAATTCTATGTGGTATGTATAGCAATGTTTTATTACATGACATTCCGTTACACGTTCTCCCTTGCTTGACAATTTTTATTGCGTGCCATTTGTCCCTTGCATAATACTGATATGTTGCATATTTTTATTGCATTGTTGCTTCACACACAGTATGCTATTTTCAATCCAGTATAGTAATGTTGTAACATTGCATGTATATAGGTTTTCGATATATTTTGCCAATATGATTTTTACCACTTAAAAAATTGTTTAATAAAATATGTCATATCTTAAGTGACATTTCTTTCTGTAATTAAGTTTCGTGCAGGCAACATTTTTCTCATATAACATTTTCTGTGACACCATTTGTCAGGTTACGTTCATAGCCATAGCCAGGACGACGACCTCTTCTCTCTTCATAACGATTGCCTCATCAACAATAGATTTCGTATCATGCTTAATTACCCCAATCACACTTATTTCCTCAAAAATTCATCTCGTGGGAGAAATGAGTCAAGATTGGGTCCATTAGTTGTTGAGACAGCCCTGATAAAAGAACATCATCTAATTATATTGCAAATGCATGACGTTCCAAGCAAAACAATAAAATAGGTACGGTACTCGTAGGCAATGTCCTTCTTGGTGTGTTATAGTAACTTTGCCCAGCCGTATTTTTATTTCATCATCAAAGTACAGTACCTTCCAAAACTATAGTTAAAGTGGGTTAGATAGATGAAGGAATGAACAGCATGAAATCTTGTCACCTCCCACTTGTCTCTGTACAAGTCAGATACATCGTTCATTGTGTCAGAATGTTATAGCACTTTATTTCAACGATAGTTTTGGGAGCTACTGTATACGTCTAGGGTATCAAAGGTAGAACACAGGTACAGGGACCTCACCTTGCACGTCTTTTCCCTTAGCACTGCATGCAACATATATCAATCTAACATCAACATTTAACTCGTGTAAGAACTGACAAGTGTTGTTAAGAGACTCTTAGTGGAGACCAAATACTGAAGTGAAAACTAGATAATGATAATGTTATGACAAGGAGAATACAGTGTTAATCAATTTCATTATCACCATGATCAACATACTCTTAGTTTTAATTTCTCTCTCTTTCTCTTCCTCTTCCTCTCTCTTTCTTTCTCTCTATCCATTCTTTCTCTATCCCTTCTCTCAATTTAACCCCCTTCCATCCATTTCCTCGCCCCCCTCCCCTCCCTTCTTCCCATCCCATCCCCTCCCCTCCCTTTTATCTCCCTCACACTTTTCCCTCTCCCGGGGTTTCCATATTTCCAACAACTTTAACCGGGTGATAAATGGATCGTCAACACGGGCTCATCATTTTTCACCGCCGCTCCTTTCACATTCAGGGACTTGTCATCGTAGCGTATCATAGCGGTATTTATCCACAGGACCCTCGGCTCTTATCATCCCCTTCCCTATATAGCCTAGTCCCCCTGCAACACCACCAACAACTCCATAACATGTTTTTTGAACGTAATAACATGTCTTTTGAACGTAATAACATGTCTTTTGAACGTAATGACTTTTGCCTAACTTAATTAATGTCTCTTCCTCTCGTCATTAATGGCCATCACACGTCTCGTAATTATTATAATGACTTTTCCCTGTTGATTCTGGACAGTTGTCGTAATTCTCAATGATCATATATTTTTTTTATTCTCAAATGTGCCAGGCATGAATATAATTATGATCCCCTGAAATTGATTCACTCCACCTCGTCAGTAATTCGCACACCTGCTCCCACTGGTAACGTCATTTATAAGCAGGGATAGTGGATGGGTGGATGGGTAGTGGATGGGTGGAAGGGTAGATGGATGGAGGGGGTGTTGTGGAGGTGGGGTAGTGGATGGGTGGAGGGTTATACTGGACTGGTGGAGGGGTGATGGATGAGTAGAAGGATGGTGAATGCATGGATGGGGGGTGGGGAATGAGTATAGAGTGATAGTGGATGGTTGGAGGGGTACCGGTAACCTATAATAAATGGATTGGTGGAGGGGGAGAGTCAGTACTATTCATCACAAATCATTATCCACCAACCAGTCAAGTCAGGGTTCATACAAAAAGCTAACGACTCAGTTGGGGGAATGAAGCAGTAAGAGGTGAATCACACTTCATTACAAGTCAACTAGTCAAAGCCGAATTAAAACGTTAACGAGACAGTTCATTATATTAACCAAACACCTTCATTGAATGGAATGGCGCATGCAGGTGGTTTCAGGGGATTACTGACTGATTACGACATATGTATTCTGAGTAATGTTGACCAAACTGTGTATACAACATGTCTCATTCAGCATTGAGTTTTGGGAGTGATGTGTAGAAATATATAGTTAGTTTCATTTTGTGTGTGTGTGTATGTATACATATACCCTATTGATAAATCAAGCCTTATATTTGTAGCACTTGTATGTGACTAAAGATGGAGCACCACTCTTGTGACTTCAATACCTTGCTAATCACCTTAAATAGCAAGTTAGAACCGAGCGTAATATAGTCGCCCCTTACCTCGTCTGGTCTGGACTCGTGAGTATGGAAGGGAAAAATTAATGTGGTTGGAGAGTGGGAAATTGTAATGGGGGGAAGAAAAATTGGCTGAAAGGGGATAGTGAACTGATGCGCTAAATTGAACAAACATATATTCAACCGGATCATTTACAAGCAATGATGCAGCAAATGCAATACCGGTACCGTAGACTGGTTTAACTGGAGTGGGTTCAGGTACGAGGAAAACCTAGAACATCATCCGTTGGCAGTCAAAGAACACTGTTTCAATATTTCGAAAAAAGGAACAATTAACTACTCCAAGATAATGTGTATGTTGATTTTATATTAGTTGCAGTTTGCCAGGCAGTTGACATTACTTGGGTGCCATGTTGTTGGATATTTTTATTTATTATCAGTAACAATAATTATTTAAGGCAGAAAAAAACAGTCATGATAACTATTGTTTTACTCATGGAGATTATATTTGAATGTTAATTTATTACTTGCAATGTGCTGACGCTTTAAATTATGTGTATAATGAATGCAAAGCGATGCAATTGCCGGCAGGATGAAGAATGAACAAGACAGGTGAGAAATCTGTCGCACTTGAGCCGTGTGTGTGTGGACGAGATGACCGCAGATAAAATCATCCCTGGAGCAGATGTTACCAAAAACACACGTCACTCATTATTTACCAGAGAGAGCGAACAAGTTGAATGGGGACGAGTGAAGTGAGTGACAACTATACGTAGATAGTTTGCATTTTTTTTAACTAGAGGGAAAAGTCTCAGGGATGTAATAATATCTAGAAAAATATAGTAACAGTCCAACTACGCTACGGTTGGTGTGTGTGTGTGTGTGTGTGTTGGTCAGTTTTCAAGTCCCCGTCGTTCGTCCGGTTTGCCATATAGCCAGACACTATGTCCTAAAATTAAATATACTGTACTATAGACACTGTGCATTGTCCAAGTTATCAGTTCCACCAGACTCCAGACAACAGGTGCTTGTGGACACGAGGAGGAGGAGGAGGAGGTGGAGGTGGAGGTGAAGGAAGAAGAGGAAGAGGAGGAGGAGGTGGAGAAGGTGGAAAAGGAGGAGGAGGAGAAGGAGGTGGAGGAGGAGGAGGTGGAGAAGGAGGAGGAGGAGAAGGAGGTGGAGGAGGGAGAGATTAGAGGGCTGGACTTGTTTTGAAAGCTGTCTTATTAACGCAAGAGCCTGATGTAATTTAGGAAGAGAATGTGTGTACTTGTTTGTTTGTGATATTTTACGTCTGTGTATGTGTAACTTGAGTGTGCTTAGTGTATGCATGTATGTTATATTTGTCTTCTTTGGTCCTGGGTAACTGTATAGCTGAAGGGAAGAGAAAAGAGCACGAGGGTTTATGTCAAAATATATACGGTACTACAGTTGTCATGGTACCAACGAGGGAAGCTTGTGTTGACTGCCATGGTGGGCTAATAAACCTCAACGGGTCTGAACATCCATCCTGCCATCGAGTTAAGACCAGAACGGAGGTTTTGCCTGCAATCTTTCTTGTGATTTCCAGTGATGAGAGACTGTCAGTACACTTTGTCTGTAAACTGATAGAAATGGTGATCTTTGCACATCCTTTGTAAACATTCATGAAGATTTGTTTAAGGGGGTGTGGGAGTAGGGGACAGGCTTGGGGGTGGGGGGATGCGGGTATAGGGGGATAGGCTTGGAGTGAGTAGAAAGCCTGTCACCTATTTCCACACTTCCCTAACCCTCCCAAGCCTGTCCTCCTATTCTCGTACCCCCCAAGCCTGTCCCCTACTCCTGGACCCCACTAAAGCCTGTCCCCCCATTCCCGCACTCCCCTTAATACTCTGTTGTGTGTTAGTTAGTATTTCATGTGTATATTTTATTGTGAATGCTAAGCACGATGATGTGTGCATGCAAGGGGCCGCACAGGACTAAGGGAACACGTATGTACCAGACACTGACAAATCGTGTGACATTTACGGCCCAGGGTTGATTTTCAGATAACCCCTTGGCAATACTGCTTTCTTATATACTTCCTTCCTGGGGTCATGTGTGTGTGTGCATTTTGGGGCTGGGGGATTGTGTGTAGGGAGGTGTAGTGATCATGTATTTATGGGTGAGGGATTGTGTGTAGGGAGGTGTAGTGATCATGTATTTTGGGGGTGAGGGATTTTGTTTAAGGGGGTGTAGTGATCATGTATTTTGGGGGTGAGGGATTGTGTGTAGGGAGGTGGTGTAGTGATCATATGAGTGCATTTTGGGGGTTGGGGGATTGTGTGTATATACCGTAGGTGTGTTTAGTGACTTGGGTACTGGTGAAGCTCGAGTTTGTATGTGTATGTGTATGGGGGAGGTAGGCCTATTGGTCTTTATTTTCAGCTTAGTGGAAATTCACGATATCCCTCGTCTCATTTCTGAGTTCTCATAATGAATATAGAACAAACCAAGGAGAGTTACACCATACACTTGAAAATAATAAATAATCACAAAATATTAGGTCATCATAGAACTTAAAGGGGAATCGGTGTATTTTCACCAAGTAATCCGGCGACATAGCAGTTATTCCGTTTTCTACAAGCTATATGTTAAATAGCCTAATTCATGTCACACCACAATCAGCAGAAACATTATTGAGCGACATGAGCAGCTTTTACAAATAGTATATAATTACATCATGATCGATACTATAACAGCAGCAGCGCCACTATGATAATATATGACGTCCACTGGCATATTATAAAGAGGCAGAACCAACCAACCCACCATCTGGCATATGGACGATACCGTACTTACTCCCTACTCTTGGTTTCTTGTGTCTCAGGAACTTGTTATCCAGTCCAGTTGGATGAAGTATTATTGAGGATTGATTTTCTTATTTGTATATATATATATATATACTTCTTTGGGGCCAGTAGCTATATATTTTAGGGGGCCGCCCATTATTATAATTTTATAGTGTCATTTGTGTATGTTTATCTTTAATTATTCATCAATACATTACTCATATTTTTCAAAGTAGTAATTCAAGAATACAAATCATGAATCTGAACTGGATAGGAATATGTCATTAGTTATAAATGCAGCCATACATTTGCAACTTGAATAACTGTAATTATTCAAGTTGTGTTGGTGTATGGTACTCCTTTTCCACCCATGCAGTTTTCCCCCTCTCTCTCTTTCCCCTCCTTCCCCTCTTTTCCCTCTCCCTCTTTTACCTCTCCCTCTTTTCCCTCTCCCTCTTTCCCATCTCCCTCTTTCCCCTCTCCCTCTCCCTCTTTCCCTCTCCCTCTCCCTCTTTCCCCTCTCCCTCTTTCCCTCTCCCTTTCCCTCTTTCCCCTCTCTCTCTTTCCCAGGGTATTGAAACTCGCACACTATCTCGGACACAGTTTATTTTCTCAATGAATCGTGGTCTATGCCTTTAGAAAGATTTTTGTTATCCATATCATTATCATCATTGTTAATTTACAGTAGACAACTTTTTACAAGGGGTATATTGCTTAAATCTTAAAACTAATCGTATACTTTGAAAAGCGTATTCCATAACGCAACCTATTCACTGTGTAGTAAGAAGGAAAACATAAAGAGTTCAAAGAAATCTGCGGGCAAAAGTTACAACATGGGTACATTTTTCCTACGGAGAAGTGGATTCTGATAAGGTAATTAATATTAATTTTTGGAAAAGCAATGTCAACACCAAAAGAAACAGAAACAATGTTTGTTATATTTTTGAGAGTATAACCTCTATTTACGTTAATTATTATAAAAAGAAAGTTTATATTTTACAAAATTAAAGATATATATATTTATATAAAGGTGTATTACAGAGCAAATAAAAACTAGGATAAACAACGCTATTTGCAGGCCATTTTAAAAGAAGTATCAACAGGCTCTTAGCTACGGTCGTCTGTCCTAGGTTGTAAAAATTCTTGCATCTTCTATGAAATGCTTCCTGGGTGAAACCAGTCATGCAGAAAGAGAGCACAGCTGGCTACCCACAATACACCAGGGAGGAAGGAGGAAGAGTAATTAAAGGTAGATAGTTAGAGTAGATAAAAGATAGGTAATAGAATATGATGAAGAGAAAGAGTGACGATCCCTAGAAAAGATGGGAAGTATAGTGAGAGTGTGAAATGAGTTTATGAAGAGAAGAACATGAGTTACAGATTTGCTGAAGATTAGTTTACAAAATTGGAGAGGAAGAGATAATTTGGTGGATGTGAAAAATCAGAAGTGAGGAGGAAGGGGAGAGAGAAGGAGAGGGAGGGAGAGAGAGAAATAGATACAAGAGGAGGTCGGGAGGGAATCAAAGTATTTTTTTTATCTCTTACTGCTACGCAACAAATCTACCGCCATGATTACAGTATCATCGCTATAACTTTTTACACCATTTAATAAAGCCATATGGACAGCATTGCACAAAATGAGACTCTTGTTGACGTGGGGTTTGCTTAGTCGACGTGAGGGTCGTGTATGTAGGCAGCCTCACACGTCACCTTACACTGGAGGTGGAAGTGTGGAAGTGTAAGTGTGGAGGTGTAAGTGTGGAGGTGAGGTTGTTGGTGGGGGAGTGTTTGTGGCTTCGATTCGTTGGTGGATGTGGTTGTTGGTGGGGGAGTGTTTGTGGGTGTGGGTTGGTGTGATTAGTTGGTGGATGTGGGTGTTTGTGGTGTGTCATGGTGGATGTGGGTGTGGATAGGGTGTGTGTGTTGTGTGATTCGTTTGTTATTGTGTTCCTACATCGATTTGTAAGCTGATGGAGATACTGTATTGTTGTTGTCGTCGTTGTCGTTGTTGTTGGTGTTCATGGTGTCGTTGTAGTTGTTGGTGTTAGTAATGGTGGTGTTGTTATTGTTGGTGTTTTGGTTGTTGTTGTTGAAGTTGTGGTGTTGTCGTTAGTACTGTTGTCATATGAGGTGGTGTTGTGGTTTTAGTTAGTGGTGTTGTGGTTGTTATTAGGTGTAATGGAGGTGTTTTGAATTTTGTTGGTGTTGTAATTGTTAGTAAGTGGTGATGACGTTGGTGTTGGATGTAATGGTGTTGTTGTTAGGTGTAATGGGGGTATTTAGAATTTTGTTGGTGTTGTGATTTTAAGTTAGTGGTGATGTGGTTTGTGTTGGATGTAATGGTGTTGTTGGTAGGTATAATGGGGGTGTTGTGGTTGTTGTTGTTAGTGATGGGTGAAGTATCCGAGGCTGCCCCATACACGGTCATTCAGCATCACAATAAACAGGGATTGGAGCTTGGAGACAGGAGTACCTTGCCTGAGTGCCCACCTGAGCAGCTCGTCTCCTCAGCACACGCACATAAGCACACGCAATTTAGTCCACACGCCACTTGTTTTGCCGTGTCGCTCATTTTACCTTTCGAAACAAATTGGTAATTGTGAAAAAAGAAGGGAGAGAGATGGGGGATGGGAGGAAGGAAGGAAGGGGTGGGTCGATGGGTGGGTGGGGAGTTTGAACCATTTTGGCAATGTGAAAAAAAAGAACAAATAAAATATTTTTTCCATCTTAACAATAAAACAGATAAGGTAAAATCCCTAAATTAAGAATTATAACAACTTATCAGGGATCGCACTGAGCTTTGGCAAACTAATAAAAAAGAGCTTCATATCGCTTTCATCATAATCATCATCACAACTCTTATCTGGTTGAATTAATTAAAGACTCTGCTTCCATGTGTTTTCTATAGTTAATTATTCATCACCTTCCTAATATATTTCATCCCCAACCTCCTCCACCCACATTCAACTTTGAAGTCAAGAGGGGTGGTGGTGTAGATGGGACACTAAAGAGACATTATGATACATATTACAATCCTTTATTAGCTCCCAATGATCCCTCCGTGTATGAGTGGCCTCTATACACGAGAAGACAAAATCAACAACTGACACTCTCGGTCACTAACAAAGCTGCCTGTGGTTTGCCATTTCCACAACTCATCACACACAGCCTTATGAGGTCCAATAGTCATGCAGGTTGTTTGTTGTCCTATTTATATACTCCTTCGAATCCCGCTGAGGGGGTAGTACACTGTTGGTAAATCTGGAACAATTTATTCCTCCAAACTATTCTAAGCAACAGACCACCATTATTTTTCTTAATATGATCCTGTTTCCAAGCATACTTTAGAGGAACCAAAACGCTCCAATGTACCAAGGAGTGTATTTGGCTACCCTCTCAAAGCATAAAGATGGTGATGCCGTGGGATGAGAAGCCATGCAGATGAGGGAATAGAGTTTCAGTTTCAGTGAGCTTCGGTACCCTGTTTCGGGAGTGAGTGAGTGAGTGAGTGAGTGTGTGTGTGAGTGAGGGAGGACATAGATAATTAGGCTCAGTACTCATAACTATAATACAGTGCTGTACCGATACCTTCCTCCCTCCTTTTCTTTCTTTTCCTCCTCACACATTTTCTTCCTTCACAAATCTTACTCGGTCCTTTTTTTTTTTTCATATTCCATCTTTTTCTGTATATACTTGCTTGCCCTCTCATGTGTCTCACTCAGCATTTGTACACATCATTTTCCATTCATGACTTTTTCCTCTACACAACCTGATATCTATCTATCTATCTATACATCTGTCACCACTGTCCACATTACGTCACTATTTTCCATTTTATACTCAGCACTCACACACATCCCCATCAACTTTATTTCTGTACGGCATTAATTAAAATCTGCACCATCTCGATATAATTTGTTGTGTTTTTCTTGTTAGCACTTTCTCACGATTCTTGATTTTATGTTGCCCCAGCTTTTTCAGACAGTCCTTGGCCATTTTCCTTCCTTTGGCCTTGAGGACCCTGTGATCGTGTATGAAAATTATAGGCTTCTGATTCCTTCTGAGTATGCCACGAAACAAGCTCCTTCCATAAAAGGTGTTTCGTGGCAATATATGAAGGACTCATTTACCTCCAATTTGCAGACTACAGCACAGGGTCCCGAAATATTAGGTTTGTTTAAGTAATTCATCTCGACCACAATTTAGACAGTCTTTATATTTCGCACTCTTTACTTCTCAAATTTATGATATTGCATTTTCACTGATGTTGCAATTTACATTAAAGGTTTCGTAATGTTTAATTAATTATTTGATGTTGGTTTCGATTATCTATGAAATATTTTGCACAGGTTATGAACGATTTCCTTATCAGCATTGCAGATAGTACTATAGCGGGATCCTTATCATGTTTTTCACCAAATTTTCTCCCTACGTTATCTTCATCAGGCACACATCACTATTATCTTTCGTATTTCCCACTCAACCTCATCAGAGTTCCTCAAGCTCTAATTTTCTTTGCCAGTTAACATGTCATTCCTTCGAGGTGTGGGTGCCGTGTTACCCTATAGGCCGGGGAAGGCTTCAGAAGTCGACTGTATTCTTTTCTGTTGCAGAGATGAACAAAATAATAATAATAATAATAATAATATAATAATAATAATAATGGAACTTAATCCTCAGGTTCGTCGCAGCCTAGTTTGAGGAGGTCCAGTTGTAGCGTAGTCCGGGTACAGGTCCGTGAGTGACAGGGGAAAGAGGTCCACCGATACACCCTAGTCGAAGCATCTCATACCGACCGACACAGCCATCCACTCTCGCTGGCTAAGTCGTCTGCATATGAGTTACCACGACCAGGCTGAGCCCTGTCAAAGAAGCACAATGTGGTTAGTTATACTGTAGATATAATTCATGTGTAATCATCTCATAATATTTTTCACTCTTCTTTCTTTTCTGGGATAGCAACTTATAGAAAAAGAAAATACATGTATAGACAGGCTAAGTAGTTACTATTCTCACAACCAGCATCATAATTGTTACTTATAGCATATTTATAATTACTTCCAAGTTACAAAAAATGCAGACATATTGTTTAATAATTTCACTGCTTGGTTTGGTAAATGCTATTCTTAAAAAAAAAAGTACATTATATAGTGAAGTAGTTACTATCCTCATAGCCAAATAGTATTACTGTTACTAGTCTAGTTTTAATTACTTTCAACTAAAAATGTATGTAAGAAATAAGTAAGATATGCTCACACTAGGTCATATTCCAGATAGATTTGTTAGGTTTGGATAGATAGGCATAACATAAAACAAAGTGAAAAGATTAAGTCACATCAAGGTATAATACAACGTGGACGAGGATATGTTGCGAAGGAATAAACGGAGGTGTGTGTGTGTGTGTGTGTGTGTGTGTGTGTGTGTGTGTGTGTGTGTGTGTGTGTGTGTGCTTGAGTGTGTGTGAGTGCATACCTACGTGTGTTTACTATGAGAAACCGTAATAATCATAATAATACTCGTTGGTTTTGAGTGGTCGGGAGGTCATGAATAGTTGTGGTTGACCTGAAGACTTGGAATGCTTGCGGTAGCTACTTTAAAACACACATTTCTTTCAGTTTGAGTGAATGAGGAATATAATTACGATCTTTTCCTCCTCCTCCTCCTCCTCCTCCTCCTCCTCCTCCTACTCCTCCTCCTACTCCTCCTCCTCCTCCTCCTCCTCCTCCTCCTCCTCCTCCTCCTCCTCCTCCTCCTCCTCCTCCTCCTCCTCCTCCTACCTTTGAGAAAATGAAAAAGCTTCCTGAGTCGTAATGATATGTAGGTTAATGAATGTGGTGAACTGCCCAGGGATATTTGACTGTATCACCACAACACCTCACTATCACTCACACCACAACACTATGACCTACATTACTCACTATCACCCACTACTCACTATCACACACAACACCTCACTATTACCCACACCACTCACTATCACACACACCACACCACAACACAACACTCTCACACACACCACAACACTCTCACACACACCACAACACTATCACACACACCACAACACTCTCACACACACCACAACACTATCACACACACCACAACACTATCACACACACCACAACACTATCACACACACCACAACACTATCACACACACCACAACACTATCACACACACCACAACACTATCACACACAACACAACACTATCACACACACCACAACACTATCACACACACCACAACACTATCACACACACCACAACACTATCACACACACCACAACACTATCACACACACCACAACACTATCACACACACCACAACACTATCACACACACCACAACACTCTCACACACACCACACCACAACACAACACTATCACCCATACTACTCACTATCACACACACCACAACACAACACAACACTATCACACACACCACAACACTATCACCCACACCACTCACTATCACCACACCACAACACCACTACTTTCACCACCATATCACCTTGCCACGAACAACACCTCAATTATGTCAACACTGTCGTACTCCATTGCAACACTCTTGTCATATAATGGGGAGATTTTTTTTTTGGTGATTTTGTAGGCCTCTGATTCCTTCAAACTATGCCACGAAACATAATCTCCTACTATGGTACTATTGAGGGCATCAGTTTTGTGGTATAGTTAGGAGGAATCAATAGCCTTCCAAATTATCAACAACTGAATCTCCCCATACATATATAATTATCATTTTCATACACAACACAACAACAACAACAATAACAACAATAATCATAACAATGACAACAAAAATAATAATAACATTGACAACAAAAATAAAAAAAACAATAATAATAACAATAACCATAACAATACCAATATTAATACTCGCTTTCTACGTCACTCCTAAATATAATCATCACAGCTTTCCCCTTTAAAGTATGATAGGAAACAGGACCAGAATAACAAAAATAATAATGGTGTTCTGCATGTTGCTTGGAATGTATAG
>JAWZYT010002176.1:0-15000 GCA_034508575.1 Petrolisthes manimaculis | reverse complement strand
CCTCCCCTCCCTTCCCTTCCAAGCATCCGTCACACGAAAGTCTAGGAAGCCTCTAAACATATGAGTGTAGTGCAGCAGTACAGGTATAGCGTGTCCCAAGGCAGTCATGAGAGAAAGAGAGGGAGGGGGGCAGGGCATTCTCAAGCTGTACTCAGGCTATAAGTCAACTCCTTTCCGCTCCTCTGTCTTAGTAGAATGGATCGAGGGTTTAGTGTAAGTTTACATACAGTACATGCAGTCTCTACATAATTACACCCCCTTCCCCCCCCAAAAAAAAAATAATAATTATAAGTTTTGTTAGAGAAGAGGAATGGGGTATTTGTTAGAGGAGAGGAATGGGGTATTTGTTAAAGGAGAGGAATGGGGTATTTGTTAGAGAAGAGGAATGGGGTATTTGTTAGAGGAGAGGTATGGGGTATTTGTTAGAGGAGAGGAATGGGGTATTTGTTAGAGAAGAGGAATGGGGTATTTGTTAGAGGAGAGGTATGGGGTATTTGTTAGAGGAGAGGAATGGGGTATTTGTTAAAGAAGAGGTATGAGGTGTTTGTTAGAGGAGAGGTATGAGGTGTTTGTTAGAGGAGAGGAATGGGGTATTTGTTAGAGAAGAGGAATGGGGTATTTGTTAGAGGAGAGGAATGGGGTATTTGTTAGAGGAGAGGAATGGGGTATTTGTTAGAGGAGAGGTACGGGGGTTTTCTAAGGGGTCGTCGTCTTCCTAAGGCTGTATATACTTGAGTCAGGGTCTTCTCCCCCGAGTTATAATGCCTGAGGAGAGACCAATTCTGCAAGGGTGATGGATCGTGCAGGGTGACGTGGAAACAATAGCTTGCCAACCAGCCACCCCACCCCCACCAACAACAACACCCCTTACCACCCTCACTTACCCCTTCCCTTCCACTTCTAACCCTCACTCACTACTTGCACTACCACATTCACTCACCACTTCTACTCTCACTACTCACCACATCTACTACCACCCTCACTCACCACTTCCACTACCACCCTCACTCACCACTTCCACTACCATGGACCCTCACTCACCACTTCTACCTACCATTACAACCACGATCTTGCGTCCTACTTCTTTCTGGTTGGAGCGAATCCCAACACTCAACACAGCAGGGTGAAGAGAGAGAGAGAGTCATGCATGCACAGGTCAAATCGCATCGTGTAACCCGAAAGACCTGCTTGACTTCCTTCCTCGTGACCTCTTACTTTCCCTAACTCCATTGCTCATGTTCATGCTCACATCACCTTATACTTTTAACTTTCCATCTTTGTATATTCATCGTGAGCACACGGATGGAAATAATATTATCAGCCAGTTACTATATATTCGCTCATTTGATTCCATTTAACTACTATGAATCAACAAATATTGACGTAACATCATTAAAGACGTATATATATTAATTCTATCTTTTGTTTACACGATAAGTCCCCCCCTCCCTCCCCCAGCTGACGAGGTTTTCCGTGGCTGGATAGCTTCCCTAAGGTCGTAGGGCCATTGCGTGCCGAGACCCAATTAGATCATGGTACGGCAGAGCGCCTCCTGGGGTGAGGTAATCGTTTTGCTCATGTCGGGCCCAAACAATGCTATCTTGACGCTGGTGAGAAGGTTCCCCTTGGCACCGATAGCTCAATTGAATGTCGACCCTATTGAATAATCATGCATTTTTGTAGTTATTCCATTGTAGCAGGCCTTAGTTCCGTTGCCGTTGTTGGATCTAATTACACTTAAGCACAGTTGTTGATGTGAGTGTGTCAGTGTCAGAGTGGTGTTGGGGTATGAATGGAAGAGTGCTCCATGGGTGTGCAACTCTCCCTCCATCCCTACACCAAAAGTCTAGTTCATGCAGTCCCACATTCCTATTTCATTCATCACTCAGTCACGTTATAGCCATTATGTAAGGCAACTACCAAGTTCACTTTATTTGCAAGGGTCTTTCAGTTTCCAGGCATAGTTTGTACGTCATATTTAACTCTGAAATTTATATCCTACATCACAGGCCCCGTAATAACACTACTGGAATCCACCCCTCACTGAGTACTTTGTAAACTATTAATCCAGCTTCATTTACTAGGTCCGTTAGTATAGGCAGAATGAGTTAATGTTGTGGATTGGTTATTTGTTTGGTCTGGTAAGGGTTCGTATTTATCTTATTCCATTGTTGTTTCTTCTAAATATAGTAAATAGTATAATAATTATTTTTAGTTTATTAATTTTCTGCTGCCAACGCTTCATCTATCCATGCAGCCTTCTCTCTCTCTCTCTCTCTCTCTCTCTCTCTCTCTCTCTCTCTCTCTCTCTCTCTCTCTCTCTCTCTCTCTCCCTCCCTTACTATTAGTCCCACTTTCTCCCTACACCTTTTAGACCCCTTTCTCTCGACTGATATAGTGTACCGGTAAACATTTTTCATATAAATAAAGAGTATATACATGTCATTGGAAAACAATACCACTCCACCCACTGCATAACATATACTATTGACAAACACACACCAACTCCCCCTTGCATTACTTAAATTGGCAGGCGCGCCACCCAAATGGTTAGAGAATGAGTTACGAGTGAAACATCAATACGAATAACACCCTTTCTCTCCTCTTTAAGGCCTTACGTATTGACCCATGGCACCTTACCTACTTGATGATATTGGTTGACTCCTACATGCTTCCTCCAACGTTTTAGTCACACCAGAGTTGTTTACACTATTATTATTATTATTACTATTATTATTATTATTATTATTGTTATTATTATTGTTATTATTGTTGTTAGTATTATTATTATTATTATTATTATTATTATTATTATTATTATTATTATTATTATTATTATTATTATTATTATTATTATTATTATTATTATTATTATTATTATTATTATTATTATTATTATTATTATTATTATTATTATTATTATTATTATTATTATTATTATTATTATTATTATTATTGTACGAAGCGATAATGTATGTTTACTTATCATCAACTTACTTGCTACTTTCTTTTTTCTTCCTACACTCTACTCATTCCCCCCTCCACTCTCCTTTTTCTTCATACACTCTCCTCTTTCTTCCTACTATTCCCCCTTTCCCCCTACACTCTCCTCTTTCACCTTCCACTCTCCTTTTTCTTCCTACACTCTTCTCTTTCTTCCTACACTTCCCCCTTTCCCCTTCCACTCTCCTCTTTCCCCCATCACTCTCACTTTCTCCCAGCTACTGGCTTCTGACCTCCATTACCCCGTCTTAATAATAGGCTTCTGAATTTTATCCAACAAACTCTCTTTTTAATATATCTTGTATTTCTTTCTTCTTCCAGGTGACTAGAAAACTAGACAGTGATGGATGTGAAAGCTTCGGAATCAGACGAGCTTTGAACTTTACGAAACACGACCAAGAATACGTCCCAATCATTCGTGGCTCAAGTTAAGGACCCTGTGATCGTGTACGAGAGCTGGAGGCTTCTGATTCCTCCTGACTATGCCACGAAACAAGCTCTTTAACATAATCATAGGTGATGTTTGTTTCGTGGCAAGTTTTGAAGGACTCTTTTACCTCCAATTTTCAGACTACATCACAGGGTCCCTTAATAAACATCACGAAACATCCCTATAACAAGCCCTATAACTGATCCACGCGGGAAATCACGTAAGTGGAAAGTCTTGTTGAAAGTTGTAATTTTCTATACTTTTTTCTTTTCCTTTCCGTCGTTATTTCTCTACGTTATTTCATGATCATTATCGGTATTCTAATTTCTTCACTTGCAACCACAATTCCTCCTCCATCCTCTCGACTCACCACCACTACCACTACCACTACCACTATTACCACCACTACCACCACCACAACCCCATTCCTCTTCTCCCCTCACCACCACCACCAACACCCTCCTAACCCCACGTCACCCTCACAGTTCATTACATTGTGTATTATCCCAGGGTATCGAGCCATATCTACACAGCGTTTCGAGTCTGACGTTCCACCATCATTAATTTTTAGCCCCACGGAAAAGGAGACTGACTTCTAGCCCCCCGGCCATCCATTTTCAGTTTCCATTTTCTGTTGCCTAGGAATATCTTGCAGTAAATGGGGAGGGAGGGACTTGCATCAAATTTTTGTACGGTTTCCTACTGTTTGTGCTGACTTGTAGTGTTTTTTATGTTTTTTCTTGTGCTCATATAACTGGAAAATTTTTGAATGATTGATCGATATTTTTCACAAGTATAAATAATATCTCTTACTCCACCAAAGGGTATTAATCTGCTTTAATATTTCTTTCCTCCTACACTCTTTACCTACTACTGTGTACTGCCTTATACTGAGCTGTACTATAATCCCCGTCCACCCTCCGCTCACCAACTGTTTTCCCCCACGCTCCTGGCTGGTAAATAAAGAGCAAGGAAAAAGGTACAATTCTTGGCCCGGTTGAGAACTGTCACTGAGGGAGACGCTGGCTGGATAGATTAATGGACAAGGTGATGGATGAATCTGTTGGTGGATGGCTGCGTAGAATGGGTATGTGTAGGTTGGCGTGCGTCTCAGGGCAGAGTTTCATAAGTTTCTTTGAGTTACATGCGTTGGCGTTGTTAGTTAGTTGGTAAGGGTAATGTGTATGTGTTGTTCGTGGGTATGTACAGTGAATTTGTTAATAATAATAATAATAATAATGATAATAATAATAATGATAATAATAATAATAATAATAATAATAATAATAATAATAATAATAATAATAATAATAATAATAATAATAATAATAATAATAATAATAATAATAATAATAATAATAATAATAATAATAATAATAATAATAATAATAATAATAATAATAATAATAATGTTGTGGTGATAATAATAATAGGCCAATTTGTGAAAGCCCAAATGTCAAATTGGACTTTCCCATAAATATTATATGTATTGATAATCTGTGTGTTGTGCATATTTGTACATCTGTGTGCTTTGTATATTTGTACATCAGAAATTGGTCACGTACTATCAGACTGTGAAATGATGATTGGTGAAAGGATACAATCATGTAGTGTTGTTGTGAGTGAGGATGTCAGCAGGATGTCAATATGGGTTGGTGCTTTGATATCTTTGCATTCTTTACTGAAATTCCATCCAAGGAGGAACCAGTATATTTTCTTGTTCCATCGTATAACTAATTGAACTGACTAATCAAGAGGAGATTAAAAACGGGTACATCCCCTGAAATTATCAAAGTCAATCCTCGTCGTGATTTGAACTCCGGCAGGAAAGAAATGAGGAATAGGTCGAGTAAGAGAAGAGAAAGAAAACCCACAGTGCAGTCTCCTATCATCATCCAACCCGTTACGATTCCGGGTTCTAGTTCGACTGCTGTTTTAATTTAAACCTCCGCTGTGAAACTGAGAGAGGAAATAAGTGAGGAGTAAACCATCTTCCCGTTGGTATAATGTTCATCTGGAATCCGTGACAAGTGAAACACAAAAACACAGAAATGGTGAAATATTTTTAGGATATATAATATATATACATAGTCATTATCAATTAAAAATTAAGTTAGTTCATTTTTTGCAGAACAAGAATGAATTACTTGTACAGCACAAAAATGTTGGATCCTTTATCAACACAAAGTAGGAATAATATTAACTCTCGTTCACCGAACATTTCTACGTCTATTACAGCTGGAAGGAAGAATTTCAAGACCACGAACGATTATATAGAAAAGGAGAGATTGAATAGAATGCGAAAATCAATCAATGAACAGCTACAGGATGGGGAGAAAATGTACCCACAAGCCATCATTTTCAGGAGATGTCGAAGTACGATGGATGATTGGATGGTGGTCGCTCATTGGTCGCCAGCCACCAATCCCTGCCTGGCCCACCCTCCCTGGACCCTGCCTGCTTTCCTTCCTTCCTCCTTCCATTCCTCCCTCTCCCCTTTTATCCTCCCTCTCTCCCTACCTCTCCCCTTTCTTCCTCCCTCTCTCCCTACCTCACCCTCCCCTTTCTTCCTCCCTCTTTCCCTACCTCACCCTCTCCTTTCTTCTTCCCTCTCACACTCCCTCTCCCCTTTATTCCTTCCTTCCTCTCTCCCTACCTCCTCCCTCCTTTCTTCCTCCCTCCCTCTCTTTCCCCGAGTGAGGGAATGGGACAGTAATGCATGGAAATGGTGTTTACAGATGGGGATGGAAGGAATGGGGCAGGCAAAAGAGTTATACGTAAGAAGTGGATGAGGAGGGGGGAGATGGAGAATTGAGGAGTAAGATGGAGAGGAGGGGGAGGAGGCTAATGGGAGTGGGTGGTGGGGGATGGAAAGTTGAGGTATAAGATGGAGAGGGAGGAGGGGGGGGGGGCTGATGGGAGTATGTTGGTGATGGGGTGGTGGATCATGGAGAATATGATGAAGGGGAATTGGGGAGGGGGGAGGAAGGAAGGGGTGGGGTGCTGGTGGATGAAGAGGGATTCTGTGGTGAATCATGAAAGGGGTGTGGGGGCTGGGGGATGGATGGGGGGATTCTGAGGTGGATCTAGTGAACAGGATGACGGGGATTTGAGGTAGTGAGATGGAGACCCTGGCAAGGAGGGAGGGAGTAAGTACTGGGTTGGGTGTAATGTGTCACTGACTCATTATCCGACATCGTTAAAATCCCATTGGTTGTCAGGCGTGCAAGGAAGAGGACCAAAATTGCATTAGTCCTCACTCTTGTACCACTCGTCTCTCTCTCTCTCTCTCTCTCTCTCTCTCTCTCTCTCTCTCTGTTACTTGTTTTCTTTCGTTATAATTTATGTTTTATTTTCTTTGTACTCTTTTACAGTTCCCTACATACATTCTATTAATTTAGGTTCAGCTACTTTTTTACTTTATTTCGTCTTATTTTCTTATTTTAATGAGATTTTCCTGGTGTTTACTGATGAATTGTGTATTTTTTTTACGTTCCGTTTTCTGTTCTTTTTCGTAGCCCTTTTTTTTTCATTGTAATGGGGCCGGACATTCCAGTTACCAGAGTGTTCATCACAACACACCACACGCATCCAACACAACCCACCACACTACACTACACTACACTACACTACACTACACACCAAAATCCTACACAACCCCCCTATTCACAATCCCACACAACCCCCCACCCCCACTCCATCGTCCCCTGGCATGCCGTGGTAAACAAGGGCCGCCACTTTGTGCATTTCGTGACCTCGATGCCACAGCGACACACGAATTAGACAAATGGCACTCAGCTTGCCTCACTGGGTTGACACGTTTGCACGACATGGATGGGGGTCGGGGTGATGGGGTCATTGCACGTACACTTTTCGTTACGTTTGGGTAGGGCCATTTCACTTCCATGTTTGTTTATTATTTTGGAGTACAGAGTGTTTTTATATTGTTATATTTTTTTTTTGTGACCAGTTAGTAATGAAGGAAATATTATATTCCTTGCTAATAGAAGTTATCTTAATATGCATTGCTTTCCATTTGGCAAGTGTGTATCATTATGAGTCGTGTGGAAGGTTTGGTGTGCTGCAAACCTCTTGAAGTCTCTCTCATTCGTTGATGGTTTATTTGTTTACATCCAATCCAGTCGACTCCAAATGTGTACAATTGCATGCACATATAACTGGTACAGGACTAGAGGACTAACAATGCTGAATGTACCTGTTATAAATGCTGGCAACTGTACATCATTATTTCCTTGGGCGAACTTTTCACACTTACATGGGTTTGGAAAGATAAGGGACTTGGCCACTTTTACCTATACTGTACCAATGGAGTTACTGCAAGTACACGCTTTATTTGGAGGTTGAAAGGATGCCTCACCACGTAAAGCCATATTCAGTTCTGGGAAGGGGTCAGTCCACTTTCACTTTACACGAACGAGGGTCTTTTTCTTTTTTCTTTTTTGATGGATGAAAATGCATTACTACTACAAGCACACACACGCCTGATGGTTGAAGGAAAGGGGGTCGGCACTCATCCAAGAAATTCGTGACGTCAATCCAACAACATATTTCTAAGAGGGTATAATAGTGGTCGGTCGTGTTAGTGATGGTGCAATGGGTATTATTATTATTATTATTAGTATTATTATTATTATTAGTATTATGTGGAGTGCGTTGTGTTGTGTCTAGAACATAATTTTGAGATAATGGTGGTAATGTTGTTGGCAGTGGCAATGTTATAGGTCCAATATAGGAGATGGTGAGTTTCGATCTAGTAATAATATTTTTAGGGGTGGTTTACTAGAAATATGGTTCGGGTCGAGGTATTTTCGTGTGAAGGATATGATGTTTATTACCTGTGTTTCAATTTTAATTCAGGGTCACGATACCGGGCCATACATTATATTATTATTATTATTATTATTATTATTTAAAGAAAGGGATGATGAGTGTGGCAGCAGGAAAAGATAATAGAGACGACTATAAGGTAATGGTGTCAGTGGGTGATGGTGGCCGTGGCAGGCAGGAGGGTGGTGAAGCATTAGCGGTAAACACAGTCATGATCCCGGTGTGGTAATGATGATGGTGTCGGTAATGATCGTAATATCAGTGGTGTCTAGTGTTAGTGGTGACGGCTGGAGAGGTGGTGAGGCCGAGGAAGAAGAAGAAGAAGAAGGGAGGGTTGTGTGGATGTGGAGAGCAAATGTGAAAGATGAAGTGAGAAGAAGAAAGGGTAGTGTCCTTGTGGTGAGGGGATGAAGGTGGTAAGTACAGTACATGAAAGAATGGAATGGGGATGTGGAGAGCAATATTGAAAGATGAAGTGAAAAGAAGAAAGGGTAGTGTTCTTGTGGTAAGGGAATGAAGCAAGTGAAGGAGGCAGGAAGGATTATGGGGAGAGACTCATGTTTGTAAATTGAGGGGACTAATGAAAATCCACAAAACTATGCCAAGAAAGAGACAACCTTGATGTTACTAATAGGGAATTCGTTTCTTGGTATCCTGTATGTATTTTGGAGGAGTCATTAGCCCTCCAATTCACCAACATGATAGTCTGCCCTTAAATGAACTTTGGGAAGATGTAAGGCTGAATGGAAGGAGAGGATGAGTGAAAGGAGAGGAATGCGAGGTGAAGGGAATGTGAAGTGAAGGGGAATAAGAGGCAAAGGGCAGCACGAAGGGAAAAGATGATAGTGTTGAAAGGAGAGATGAATATTAAAATGAGAGAGACGAGAAAGAATAGGAGTGACTGAAGGAAAATATAACAGAATAGAGGAATATGGAAATTTAGAAGTGTTGGGAAAATTAACTTGGGCTAAGCTGGAAGTATTTGTGGAGGTCAGGAATGTGTAGCGAGAATGTAAGGTGACAGGAGACTGGGTCGTGTAAGTTTGAGTAAGGGTCGAGGGAGAGAGAGGGGGCGTGGCTCCCTTAAACCTAATGGGGAGAGAGAGAGAGAAAGAGAGAGAGAGAGGGGGGGGGGGGAGAGAGAAAGAGGGGGGAGAAGGAGGGCGCGACTACCCGTCACTCTCTCATCACCATTTCTCAATCTAGACTGAGGTAACATTAATACATCAAACCCAACATTAATACATCAACCGTAATGAGGATTTTTTTTCTGCCATTAGCCGGGGTTGGAGGCACAAGAGAGGTGGCCCAAGCGTGTGGTTACCTCTTGACTAATGGAGGGTTTTTTACTTGGGTTCTCCCTCGGCCTGTATGTATGGTAAGTTGTGTTCACTCTATACTCTTGTCCTTCGTCGACCTGCCCTCAGTGAACGATCGTGTGTGTGTGTGTGTGTGTGTGTGTGTGTGTTTCTCAGCGTGTTTGTATGTGTGTTTGTGTGTGTGTGTGTTTTCGTGTATGTGTTTCTCAGCGTATGTGTGTTTGTGTGTGTTTGTGTTTGTGTCTATGAGTGTGTGTGTGTGTCTCCATGTCTCTGTGTATGTGTCTCTCAGCGTGTGTGTGTGTGTGTGTCCATGTGCGTGTGTGTGTGTGTCGTGTTGATGAATGAGTGTCGAGTTGTGATGAATGAGTGGAGAGATGGCGTGTGAGGAGCGTTGATGAATGAATGTAGAGTTGATGAATGAATGTGTGTGTGAAGATCTGATGACTGTGTTTGAGGAGAGTTGATGGATGAATGAATGGATGAATGGATGGATGGATGGATGAAGAGTTGATGAATGAATGCCTAGCTGAGGATTTGATGATTGTGATTGTAATGATTTGATGAATGAGTGGTGAGTGGGTGAATGAGTGCAGAGGTGATGAGTGTGTGTGTGTGTGTGTGGACAGAGCATGTGGTAGTAGAGTTGTTATTTAGGACAGTAAGGCTATAAAGTATTTAATATGCATAACATAGCTAGGCATATTTAGGTACTAGACCAAAGTTTATTATTATTATTATTATTATTATTATTATTATTATTATTATTATTATTATTATTATTATTATTATTATTATTATTATTATTATTATTATTATTATTATTATTATTATTATTATTATTATTATTATTATTATTATTATTATTATTATTATTATTATTATTATTATTATTATTATCATCATCATCATATTTCTTTTTATACGAGATTTTTTTTTTCATAGAGAGTGGGTGATTTGTTTCGCATTGGTGTGTTTTTCTGTGCCGACTTTTTGTGTGGGCAGGAAAACCCACTAAATGTAATAATTATACAGGTGTGTTGTTGGCTGTGGTCAGTCCAACTGGTACATTATCATAACCAGTCGTGTGTGTGTGTGTGTGTGTGTGGTCAAGAGATAACAAGGAGCGGCGGTGTTTGTATTTGCAATTTTATTTATAATACGTACAGTACAGTGCCTCAAAAAAAAAAAAAAAATATGCAATCTTTGCCAGTAGGACTTTAATATCGATAAATTTACTGTCTAGTGAAATTATACCAGGTAAGAATGAATAGATTAATTAAGGTTAGATTTTTTTGTTGGTGAATTTATTGGAAGGTCTCTGATTCCTCCAAACTATGCCACAAAACAGATCTCCTATTTGTATACCATTGAGGTCATCTGTTATGGGGTATGATTATATAGTTGGAAGGAATCAGTAGCCCTCATTCCAAATTACTAACAAGAAAATTTCCCCTTAATTAAAGCCTGCTATATCAAAAAAAATATCCGACAGAAAGTAAATACATAAATAGTACTTTGATTTTTGCTTGACTCAGTAATAGTTAACAGAATGAATTATGACATAGATATCTATATTAATTAACTCACTAAGGTTGTTTTAATATGCTTCAGGAGAATCATAAGTGGATCTGACTTGTAATTATGTGAGATTAAACTCTTACATTTGTGGCCCAGATAGTTAATAATATTATTCTCGTGTAAAGAGCAAAATTCCTACGCTGATTTGTATGTGTATATGTTAATGTATGTATATATGTATATTAATGTATGCACGGAGAGATCTGGGGCGATATGTTAAAGTGATGTGCAGTAGGGAGGAGAATGATGAGGAGGAAAAGGAAGGAAGGAAGGAAGGAGAGAGAGTTTGAGTGATGTGGAATGAAAAATCAGGGAGATGTAAATTGTTGTTGTTGTTGTGTGTGTGTGTGTGTGTGTGTGTGTGTGTGTGTGTGTGTGTGTGTGTGTGTGAGTGTGTGTGTGTGTGTGTGTGTGTGTGTGTGTGTGTGTGTGTGTGTGTGTGTGTGTGTGTGTGTGTGTGTGTGTGTGTGTGTGTGTGTGTGTGTGTGTGTGTGTGTGTGTGTGTGTGTGTGTGTGTGTGTGTGTGTGTGTGTGTGTGTGTGTGTGTGTGTGTGTGTGTGTGTGTGTGTGTGTGTGTGTGTGTGTGTGTGTGTGTGTGTGTGTGTGTGTCTGTGTCTGTGTGTGTGTGTGTGTGTAAATTGACATATTAGACAGTCCCAAAGGATTACACAGTGCCACGCAATAATAATGATAATAATAATAATAATAATAGAGTATGAACAAGTTACCCCACCCTGGATAGTATAATCATTATTATAGTTTTTTTTTTTTTTTTTTTTAGTAGTTCGAGATCCTTTAGGTTACAATTCCCAGGTGAGTTAACTTAGTCATATATACTGTACTGAAACTCTTTCTTCCCTCTATTCTATTTCTATTCTCTTTTGTTTTTTACCTCTATACTCTCATTCCATTCCCTTCTCTTCAACTCGCCTTTCCTCCATTCTTTTCTCCTTCTTCTCCCCCTCTTTACTCCCTCTACTCTCCCTCTTTACTGTCTCTACTCTCTCTCTCTTTACTTTTTCTACTACATCTACTCTCCCCATTCCTCCATATACTACCCCTCTTCCCCATTTCCACTCCCTCTACTCACCCTTTCTTTTCTCCCTCTATTCCATTTCTTTTCTCCCTCTACTCCCCTTCTTTTCTCTCTATATTCCTCCTCCTCCACATTCCCCTCTAATTCCCTTCTTTCCCCATTTACACTCCCTCTACTTCCCCATTTCCACTCCCTCTACCTCCCCTCTTCTTATCTTCCCTCTACTCCTAGCTCTTACTTTACCATTTCCCCTCACTCTGCCACCACACCACCACAACAACAACAACACACTCCCCTCACTCTGCCAGCCACCACCACCACCCCACCACCACCACCACAACAACAACAACAACAACAACAACACACTCCCCTCACTCTGCCAGCCACCACCACAACAACAACACACTCCCCTCATCTCTTCTTATATGCACTGAACCTCCATTTTGGCTTCACCTTCTTTATGATTAACTCGTCATGACTGTGATGGTCGCTATTCAGGCTGGATGGAGGGGCTTAATGGTTGTTTTGGGGGGTCGGGGGAGGGGCGTCTGGGGAATAAAGGGGGTGGGGGGGAGGTGTTTGTAGGGGGGAGGTGAGGGAGGGATATGTGGGGGAATTGGAGGGGGTGAGGGAGGGAGATGTGGGGGAATTGGAAGGAACGAGAAGGAGGTGAGGGAAGGAGATGTGGGGGAATTAGAGGGAGATGAGACGGAGACGAGGGAGGGAGATGAGAAGGAAATATGGGAGGGAGGTAGGGAGATGTGTGCTTGCATGGGGAGATGGGCCCCATTTCAAGTGTGTTTGTTCTATATGTCAGCAACTGTACATAGACGTAATTATAGATGATTGGAAACTACAACAACAACAAATGCCTGCCTGAGTATACTTATTATAATTATCATGTGTCTGTATACGTGGCAGAGTCGGTCGGGTCGGGTCGGGTCGGGTCGGTTCGGTGGTTTCGAGGCCAGATGTGTTTACGGAAGAGTTGCACACGGGGTGAATGGCAGACGAGGGCTGCAGGGGAAGGCGCTTAATTCATCCCGTCCGAGGAAATCATAGAATCATTAGTCTTGGGCATAATTCATCACCGCCGTATACATTTCCATCATTACTGGGCTCTCCTACCCCTCTCTCATTCCCCTCCTTTCCTCTCTCTCTCTCTCTCTCTCACTCTCTCTCTCTCTCTTAGCCTGCTCTTCACTTCCTTTCCTCCCTTCCTCTCTCCTATCCATCTCATTCCCCTCCTTTCCTCTCCCCCTCTCTCTCAGCCAGCTCTTTCCTTCCTCTCTCCCCCTTCTTTCCTCCCCTTTCACTTACCCTTCGCTCCATTACCTCTCTCTCTCTCTCTTTCTCTCTCTCTCTCTCTCTCTCTACTCTCTCTCTCTCTCTCTCTCTCTCTCTCTCTCTCTCTCTCTCTCTCTCTCTCTCTCTCTCTCTCTCTCTCTCTCTCTCTTCTCTCTCTCTCTCTCTTTCTCTCTCTCTCTCTCTCTCTCTTCTCTCTCTCTCTCTCTCTCGTTCTGTATCTATCTATCTATCTATCTACATCCTTTCTTCCTTGGCCCTTTAAACTTGAACCACTCAAATCTACTTCTTCATCTTTCTCTTTTATTTCCCATTCTAAACATTCCCTTCTCAAATATTATGATCCATTTTCTCCCCCCCCTCATCGTCTAGTACTCCTGTGTGGTCTCCCCTTCGATACATTTCAATTATTACCCCATTCGAATCCCTGACAAACGACCTTTCCTACCAACCTTCTCCATCCCAGAAATATGCAGGAAATACTATTAATTTTATTTTTGGCAATATAAGATGGCGGTAGATCCAAACTTTAATTAACTACTCTATAGCTAAAGTGAGGCAGGGTATTGTACTCTCTATATCTGTATGTATTTGTGTGTATCTAATTGAAACTTCTATAACAGATAGCGTATTTAAGAAACTAACTCGTGTTTTGATAGTTTTTTTTGTTCTTAAGTATATCCAGCTTGGTTTGATTTATTCCGATCCCAGTCCACCCCATTGATATATCGAAGGAAAAACAATGACTCAAGTAAGGACCCCGTGATCGTGTATGAGAATTGGAGAATTTATATATTCCTCCTGACAATGCTACGAAATAAGCTCCTTACATACAGGGAGTGTTTCGTGGCAATATTTGAAGGACTCATTTACCTCCAATTTTCTAACTACATCACAGGGTCGCTTAGGGTGTCTTCTTCAAATATTTGTGAAGTTCGTTTGCAAGTGAAGACAAACAAACACATGCAAGGTTCTCTGTGATGATGAAGCAACATGAACCTGGCCTTTGAAATCGCCATAGGGTGAAGAGGCCGTAAAGGCGACAACACGAGACCGAAACCATGTGTAGTTTGAACGGGAAGTGGACCTTAAGTAGGGGTCGTTTGTCATCATCCTCTTCCTTAGCACCATCTCGCTAAACCTTAGAATTGCATATTTTAATACGAGTTTTTCTTTCATTTTTTTTCGGTGTTTTTATTCAGTGTAACAGATGCACTTGTCTCGTTTTTTGTTTTGTTTTTTAATGCATGGAGGGCTTGTTATGTGATGAGTCTGAATTCAAAACATCTGTTAACTTGTTTAGGTAATATTGCAAGGATTCTTTCGTTAAGGACCTGTCTTGTTTACGTTGGATCTCGTGTTTCTTCATTCCTCACACTTATGCCTGTCACAGTGTTATGGTTTTATTTCTCTCTCTCTCTCTCTCTCTCTCTCTCTCTCTCTCTCTCTCTCTCTCTCTCTCTCTCTCTCTCTCTCTC